>CAUYLG010026592.1:43-185560 GCA_963573385.1 Cacajao melanocephalus
CAGAGTTTCACTCGTTGCCCAGGCTGAAGTGCAGTGGTATGATCTCAGCTCACTGCAACCTCCACCTCCCGGGTTCAAGCAATTCTCCTGCCTCAGCCTCCCGAGTAGCTGGGATTACAGGCGTGCACCACTACACCTGGCTAATTTTTTTTTTTTTTAGTGGAAATGGGGTTTCACCATGTTAGCCAGGCTGGTCTTGAACTCCTGACCTCAGGTGATCCGCCCACCTCGGCCTCCCAAGGATTACAGGCATGAGCCACAGTGCCTGGCCTCTCTGGTTCTTTTCAAAAGTGCACGACCTCCTTCCAGAAGCCTCACAATAAGCGGACATACCACCTTAGCTCTATTTTCCCAGTCCTGGTTTATCTTCTTTTTTTTTTTTTTTTGAGGCAGAGTCTCGCTCTGTTGCCCAGACTGGAGTACAGTGGGGTGATCTCAGCTCACTGCAACCTCCGCCTCCCAGGTTCAAGCAATTTCCTGCCTCAGCGTCCCAAGTAGCTGGGATTACGGTTGCCTGCCACCACACCCAGCTAATTTTTGTGTTTTTAGTAGAGATGGGGTTTCACCATCTTGACCAGGCTGGTCTTGAACTCCTGACCTGGTGATCCACCTGCTTTGACCTTGCAAAGTGCTGGTATTACAGGTGTGAGCCACCATGCCCGGCCATCTTTTTGTATTTTTTTAAATTTTGAGACAGGGTCTCACTCTGTCACTCTGTCAGGCTGGAATGTAGTGGTGTGATCTTGGCTACTGCTACCTCCACCTCCTGGGCTCAAGCAATCCTCCCATCTCAGCCTCCTGAGCAGCTGGGGCTACAGGCACATGCCTCCACACCTGGCTGATTTTTGTATTTTGTGTAGAGACAGGGTCTTGCTATGTTGGCCAGGCTGGTCTCAAATTCCTGGGTTCAAGCGATCTGTCTGCCTTGGCCTCCCAAAGTGCTGGGATTACAGGCATGAGCCACGGCGCCTGGCCTAGTCCTTGTGTTCCATTGTGAAGCTGATCCTTGGCCTGAAAATATTCTAGGAGCAAAACCTGTTTCTGCCATGTGGGGCACCATGAAGGAGAGGGTTTTTCTCTGCATCCTCATTTTCAGTAGGTACTCAGGGGCTCAGAGCCACAGCTGCAAAGTCAGACCATGTGCTCAGGCCTCAGCATGCTACATGAGGCCTCAGCACGCTGCTGGAAGTGGGATGCTGAATCTAGAAGATGATGGATGGATTCACATGAGCAAAGTCACTCAGGTTTTTACTTCATGAAAAAGGAAATTACCAAGAGAATCTTCAGCCAAAATCCTGTCCAGACTGAAACTCTGATGAACTTACCCAAATCTTCCCTTTCACAGGCTTACCTGCGTGACACTTCCAGGAAGATTCCACGAAAGCCACAGCTTCTCCAAGTTCATTGATTCCTGGAGAAACAGGCTTTCACCCACCACCTGGCCCTCTGTAGCTTGTAACTAGAGATGTGCGTGGCAAAGTCACGTTAATCACGATACGCTGTTCATACAGAGGCCGTCCCTGTTACCAGCACTATCTTAGTAGAGTCAAGAATTTTCTTTTGAAATTTTTTATTTGATTTTTGAATAAATATGGGGCCTCACTAGGTTGCTGCAGCTGGTCTTGAACTCCTGGCCTCAAGTGATCTTCTCCCACCTTGGGCCTCCCATGGCTGGGATTATAGGTGTGAGCCACCACACCCAGCCTCAAGCATTTTCTTTCTCTTTTTAAATTTATTTTTATTTTGTTTGAGACAGGGTCTCACTCTAGCGTGGCCCAGACTGGAGTGCAGTGGCACAATCTCGGCTCACTGCAAACTCCACCTCCCAGGTTCAAGCAATTTTTCTGCCTCAGCCTCCTGTGTGGCTGGGATTACAGGCACATACCACAACACCCAGATAATTTTTGTATTTTTAATAGAGATGGGATTTTTCCACGTTGGCCAGGCTGGTTTCTAATTCCTGACCTCAAGTGATCCACCCGCCTTGGCCTTTCAAAGTGCTGGGATTATAGGCATGAGCCACTGTGCCTGGCCTCTTTTTTTGTTTGTTTGTTTTTTTAATTTTAGAGACAGGGTCTCACCATGTTGCCCAGGCTGGTCTCGAACTCCTGAGCTCAAGTGATCGCCTGCCTTAGCCTCCATAAATGCTGGGATTATCGGCGTGAGCCACTGTGCCTGTCCTCCTTCAAGCATTTTCAAAATTTCTTCTGAATAAGGGTGGTAGAGGGTGGTATTGAAGCATTTCTCTTCTACCTCTTCTGTCCTCCTCACTCTCAAATATGTCTGATTATATTGAAAGTTTAGGGTTGTTGCTGAACCTAGTATGGTGGTCATTGGGGAGAATTCCGAGAATGACATAGATGCTGTTTTTTCAATGAAGGCGGAGGGGAGTTCTCACTCCAAGCAATGAGCTTACTCTAGAAACAGCCTATCTGTTGGATTCCTGCATTTCATATGAGGTTTGAGTAACTAGTTCCTTGCAAACAATATGAAAAGACAAAAGTTTCAAGGTTTAGAATCACCACGGCAACGCCCCAGATTCCCTGCCATGCCCAGGTCTTGGAGTGGTAGGAATTGCTCAAGCAATTTTTTCTGAAATTGGCCAAAGCTTCAAGACCTACAGGGTTTCCCATTTGGTGCTCAGAATGTGAATTTTTTTTTTTTTTGAGACGGCGTCTCGGAGTCTCGCTCTGTTGCCCAGGCTGGAGTGCTGTGGCACGATCTCGGCTCACTGAAGTCTCTGCCTCCCTCCCAGATTCAAGCGATTCTCCTGTCTCAGCCTCCCGAGTAGCTGGGACTACAGGCACGTGCCATCATGCCTGGCTAATTATTTTTTATATTTTTAGGAGAGACGGGGTTTCACCATCTTAGCCGGGATGCTCTCAATCTCCTGATCCTCCTGCCTCGGCATCGCAAAGTGAAACATGAATTTTTACAGCTGCCAGGGCAAAGTCTCATCTTATGTGGGTACAGTGGGTTGAATCCTGGCTCCCAAAAGTGATGTCCGAGTCCTAACCCCTAGAACATGAGAAAGTGACCTTATTTGGAGAAAGGTCTTTGCAGATGTAATGAAGGATCTTGAGATCATCTTGGATTTAGAATGGACTCTAGATCCACTGACAGGTGTCCTTATGAGAAAAAGGCAGAGGGAGATTTGAGACACACACAAAGGGGAGAGGGCCATGAGAAGACAGAGGCAGAGACTGGAATGAAGCAGCCACAGGCCAACAAATCGCTGATACTGGAAAAAGCAATAAAGGAGTCTGTCCTAGGGTCTTCAAAGGGAGCCTGGATCTGCTGGCACCCAGATTTTGGACTTCTGACCTCCAGAGTTGTAAGAAAATAAATTTCTGTTGTTTTAAGCTAGCAAGTTTGTTACAGCATGCTCAGGAAACTAATACTCTGGGTGACTTCTGCTCCTCCACCCCATGCCTCTCCATGCTTGGGTTGAAGCAGAGAGTGCTTTCCCCTTGCCTGAACAACACTTTTTTTCTTGAGAAAAGAAAGGAAAACCTAAGGGTAAAGCAGTTTTTGGAAGGGTTACTCAGCCAGCCAGATCATCAGAATCAACCCTGGGATGAGTGGGCTGTGCTTGGACCGCAAGCATTCATCCTAGGGAATCCTGAGAGACTCATTCTCCCTAACAATAGCTCTGGGCCTGGCTCTGTATTAGTCTGTTCTTGCATTGCTGTGAAGAACTACCTGAGACTGGGCCATTTATAAAGAAAAGAGGTTAAATTGGCTTGCAGTTGGTTCCACAGGCTGTACAAGAAGCATGGTTGGGGAGGCCTCAGGAAACTTACGATCATGGCGGAAGTTGAAGGGGAGGCAGACACAGCCCAGATGGCTGGAAACAGAGCAAAGGGGAAGGTGCTACACACATTAAACAACCAGATCTCACGAGAACTCACTCATTATCACCTGAATAGCAAGAGGGAAGTTTCCCCCATGATCCAATCACCTCCCGCCAGGCCCGTCTTCCAATGCTGGAGATTATAATTTGACATGAGACTGGGTGGTGCCACAAATCCAAACCATATCAGGGTCCTTGTTTGTTCCCCCCACCCGCCACGCCGCGTCCTCCCCTCTACCTGAAGCTCATTTGAAAGCTAGTTTCCATTGCTGCTGTTCCTTCCTTACTTTGGTCAGAATCCTCTTCTTGTGGTATCATAAATGGTTTCCATGGAAACAAAAGGTTGGGGTAGAATGGTGCCAACATGCATGTAAACTTCAGAATTAAACAAGGGCTGTTGTTTTTGCCTGTCGTGGAGTTCCGATCCTTCTGAACATGTCACCGGGGACTTAGGAATGTGTATCCATAACTCCCTGATTTTCGACCACATTCCAGTCTGCCTGACTAATGAGGCGTGGAGCGACCCAGGAACACCCCAGCTCCTCATGTCCCACATTCTTCAGGCTTTCTCTTAGTTTTGGCATGTGCATGTAAATGTCAACAGGTGAGGTGAGATTTGCTGTAAAGAAGCAGATGGTCCCACAGGGTAGGCTGTGGGAGAGATGGAAATTCTAGCAGGAGATATCACAGCCAAAGACTAGCAATCTAGGCGTATCATTTGTTTAGTGCATCAGAACCAGTGAGTTGGGGAGGAAAGGAGATCCAGGGCGATGCAGTTGCCCTCACGACCAGAGTGTACACCTGCTTCCTGCCAGAACCAAGGACGTAGCGACCGACGTCACAGACTTCTTCAAGGTTGTTTAGTCATTGGCAAAAACAGGTCTTCACCCATCCTTGAACTGGGTCCAGGTAACTGAGATGCGCCCCCAGTAGAGGAGCCCAGGGGGAGGTTCTGAGTTCCTGACGCGCTGCACCTTTATAAGAGACGCTGCCTGGGAGTTCTTATTTCCAAGTAAGTGGGATGGCCATATTATCACCCAGACTAGAACTCTTTCTCAGAGTGAGAATCTGGTTTGTCCCTGGAGAAGAGAGACATCTGGTAACCCTATCTTCATTTTATTTTATTTTTTTGAGTCTTGCTCTGTTGCTCAGGCTGTAGTGCAGTGGTGTGATCTCAGCTCACTGCAACCTCCGCTTCCTGGGTAGAATTGATTTTCCTGCCTCAGCCTCCCAAGTAGCTGGGACTACACCAGCCACCATGCCCAGCTATTTATTTATTTATTTATTTATAGACAGAGTCATGCTCTGTCGCCCAGGCTGGAGTGCAATGGCACTGTCTTGCCTCACTGCAACCTCCGCCTCCTGGGTTCAAGGGATTCTCCTGCCCTGGAAAATTTCAGCATCCCAGGCTGGGCATGGTGGCTCATGCCTGTAATCCCAGCACTTTGGGAGGCCGAGGTGGGCAGATTGCTTGAGCTTAGGAATTTGAGACCAGCCTGGCCAACATGGTGAAACCCTGTCTCTACTAAAAATACAAAAATTAGCTGGGTGTGGTGGTGCACACCTGTAATCACAGCTACTTGAAAGGCTGAGGCAGGAGAATTGCTTGAAACTGGGAGGCAGAGGTTGCAGTGAGTCAAGATCGTGCCACTGCACTCCAGCCTGGGTGACACTGTGAGACTCCATCTCAAAATGATAAAAATAAAAAAATAAAAAAAAATAAAATGTCTCGTTCTGTTTTTTCCTCCAGTGCCCAGATCAGCGCCTGATTGGCACACGATAACTACTTGTGAAATTCATGAAGGAATTTGGATGTTTAGGGGGTTGCTCAGGATCTGTCACTTTTAGGGAAGACTCTGGCTGATGTATGAGTGCCCTGATCTCTTCACCTGCGTCCAGCCCCCTTGCAATGCTTCTCTAAGGTTGGCCTATATTTCACTTAATTCAGTGGCTCTCAACTGGGGGTGCTCCTCCCCTTGCAGGGGACATTTGGCAATAAATGGGGACATTTTTGGTTCTCACAAGGGAGGGGAGAGGTGCTACTGGAATCTAGTGGGTAGAGGCCTGAGATCCTGCTATTAATAAATACCCTATGTCAGGCCAGGCATGGTGGCTTACGCCTGTAATCCCAGCACTTTGAGAGGCCAAGGTAGGCCAATCACCTGAGGTCAGAAGTTTGAGACAAGCCTGGCAAACATGGTGAAACACTGTGTCTACTAAAAATACCAAAATTAGTCAGCCATGGTGGTGAACACCCATAATCCCAGCTACTCCAGAGGCTGAGGCTGGAGTATCGCTTGAACCTGGGAGGTGGAGGTTGCAGTGAGCCGAGGTCGCGCCATTGCACTCCATCCTGGGCAACAGGAGCGAAACTCTGTCTCAAAAATAAATAAATAAACACATACATACATATCCTATGTCATGCCCAGGACAGCTTCCCCTAACAAAAAATTATCTGGACAGATGCCAACTGTGTCAAGGCTGAGAACCGCTGATCTACCCTGATCATATTAGGAATGTTCTAGTCTGCATTTAATAAGAGGGAAGTCTTTTGAGGGGCTGTTATGGATTGAATTGGGTCCCCCCAATTCATATGTTGACGGCAAGTCCTATCCCAGGACCTTAAAATGTGTCTGTATTTGGAGATAGAGCCTTTGAAGTAATTTAATTAAAATGAAATCATTAGGCTGGGCACAGTGTCTCACGCCTGTAGTCCCAGCTACTCAGGAGGTTGAGGCAGGAGAATCACTTAAACCCAGGAGGTGGAGGTTGCAGTGAGCCAAGCTCGCACCACTGCACTCCAGCCTGGGTGACAAGAGTGAAACTTCGTCTCAAAAAAAAAAAAAAAAAGGCGGGGTGTGGTGGCTCACACCTGTAATCCAAGCACTTTGGAGGCCAAGGCAGGCAGATCACCTGAGGTTGGGAGTTCAAGACCAGCCTGACCAACATGGTGAAACCCTGTCTTAAAAAAAAAAAAAAAAAGTCATTAGGGTGGGGTCCTAATCCAACATGACTGGTGTCCTTTTAAAGGGGAAGTTTGCATACAGATACACACAGAGGGAAAATGATGTGAAGATGCAGGAAGGAGACAGCCACCACCTTAGGGGGATGATGATGTGTCTGCAAGTCGAAGGATGTCAAGGCCACAAAGACAAGGAAGCGTCCTCTCTTAGAGCTGCCAGGGAAAGCACGGTCTTGGGGATGCCTGGGTTTAGATTTCAAACCTCTAGAACTACGAGAGAATATATATGACTGTCTCTGTCATCCAGGCTGGAGTAGAGTGGCATGATCCTGGCTCACTGCAGCCTTGACCTCCTGGGCTCGAGCAATGCTCCCACTTCAGCCTCCCGAGTAGCAGGGACCACAGGCACATATCACTATGCCTGTAATTTTTATTTTTTATTTTATTTTATTTTTGTATTTTCTTGGAGATAGGGGTTTCACTATGTTGCCCAGACTCAAACTCCTGGCCTCAAATGATCCTCCTGCCTTGGCCTCCCTAAGTACTGGGGTTACAGGTGTGAGTCACTGTCCCCATTGAGATGCCTGTTGCTTTAAGCCACTCAGACTTTGGTACTTAGGGCAGCCGGAGCAAACCAAAGCCAGGGCAGAGCCAGTGCTAAATCCAGACTTGATACTAACGGGCTCTATACCCTGTGATGATTAAGGTTTCCTGGAAAAGGAAAGGGTCTTACAAGGATAGTGGTTAGATCCTCCTGTGGGAGGAGAGGCCAGAATATTTAGTCTGTTGGCCATCATGAGACTCACGACCTGGAGTTGGCCAAGAACACTTGTATAATAAATGTTCAAAGCCACAAGTCACCGAAGCCTTTCATGGGTAAATGACCCCAGCACAAAGTGTTTTTTGCTAATATTAACTTTCGTTCTATTTCAGATCAATAAAGGCAAAAACCAGGAGATCCCATAAATCCTGCTGAGCCTGTCATAGCTGTCAAATTATGCCCAGATAAAGCTTCTGGTGGCTAATGACATGGCCATCACCCAGCGTGGACGTGGGCAGGAGGGGGTCTCCGAGAGCATCTGGTCTGCCGTGGAGACACTTGTCACGGAGTATCATCTGGAGGCTCTGTGACTCTAATGGAGAGTGACGCTTTGAACGTGATTATCTCCCCCATAAAGAAATAAATAAATAATAAGGATAATTTAAAAATAAACAAAGATCTAGATTTGCAGGCTACTTACTGTCCCAGGACCAAGATTAATGGCCAGTGGCAAATTTTCGTGAAGATCTTCTGTAGCCCGATTAGCTGTGCTGCGAGTCCAGAGAGATAATGTCTTTTCACATATAAAAGATCCTATTGATTTTCTGTTAGTATTATCCTGAAAATGTGCAGTGTATATCTATGAAGCAGAGACAATCTTCCATCACTTGTTTTATGGGAAGAGAATGGTTATTGTATCTCTTCCCATAAAATATAATCTCTTTTTGTCTTCCAAAATCTACTCACCCCTCTGGGAATTTCCACTTGTAATCTGTGGAAGTGAATTGCTTTTTTTATTTTATTTTTTTGCATGTGCCAGTATTTTTATATTTGGCTTCTCTACATTTTCTCATTGTTCTCTGGAGTCTGGCTTTTCTAGATTGTTATTTGAACTTGTCTAAAAATAAGTTTAAAAAAAAGTCAGTCCCATTGAAACATGCACAGCCATGTGCACCACAGAGGGTGTCAGGTACCTGTGACGGCACCCCACCTTTCTCCCCTATCGGGGGCTGGTGTTTGTAAGTTCCTAGGAGGGCTTCAGAGGCAGTAAAGCTGCCCATTGGATTCCAGCAGGATGCAGATGCGAAATACCAAGTCACTGAATGAAGGAACTGGTCTTCCTGCTGACTGGGGTTTTCAGCATTGTGTCTGGGCATTTCTTCAGGATCAATTAAGATGCAAGGACAGAGTCCTGCTTACTGAAATTTCATGCCATGAGTAGCAGCTTCCTAAGCTAATGAGTTTGGCTGAGAAGACCCCAGCAATGCAGCCCTGTCCAGACCTTACATAGAGAGCTTTGCAAACTCGAGCTCCAGCTAGGAAGCTGGTCCTTGTGGTTCTACCCTGCACCTCTTTATTAAGGTAGCTCCCCCTCAATTCTCCTTCCTACAACCGCCCCACGCTTTGAGGTCCAACCCCTCCACAAGCCCGTTCCACACTTTCCACCTGCTACCGGTTTCTCTCTCTTCCTGGAGCTCCTGTGGTAGTTAGGGATTGCACCATCCTGGCCAGCATTTAATTACAACCACCTTTTATTGCTCTCCGCTTATTGCACCTGTGCTGTTTTACAGCAGTACGTGCCTCGTCTTCAAGCTTCACCTTCTTCTCACTCCTTCTGCTTCCACACTATGCCTGGGATCTATCAAATTTATTTTGTACGATTGACAGAAGATTTTTAAAAATATATGTGAGAGAGAGAGAGAGAGAGAGAGAGAGAGAGAGTGTGTGGGGGGGGGCGGGGAGAGAGAGAGAGAGAGAGACAGAGAGAGAGGGGGGAGGGAGAGAGAGACACTGGGTGCGGTGGCTTACGTCTGTACGTCTGTAATCCCAGCACTTTGGGAGGCTGAGGCAGGCAGATCAAAAGATCAGGAGTTTGAGACCAGCCTGGTCAACATAGTGAAACCCTGTCTCTACTAAAAATACAAAAATCAGCCGGGTGTGGAGGCACGTGCCTGTAGTCCCAGCTACTCAGGAGGCTGAGGCAGGAGAATCACTTGAACCTGGGAGGCAGAGGTTGCAGTGAGCTGAGACCATGCCAAAATATATATATATATATATATATATATATATATATATATATAAATATATATATACACACACACATATATATATAAATAGTTATATTGTATAGCATAAATATATAATAAATTATAACATAAGTACATTATATTAACATATATAGTATATATTATAACATGAATATATAATGTAAATATAAATCTTTGTGATATGGTTTCCCAAATTCATATGAATTCATATTAATTCTAACCCCTAGTACCTCAGATTGTGACTCTATTTGGAGATAGGGTCTGTAAGAGGGAATTAAGTTAAAATGAGGCTATTACGGTAGGCTTTAATCCTATATGACTGCTGTCTTCATAAGAAGAGATTAGGGCCAGGCACAGTGGCTCACGCATGTAATCCCAGCATTTACGGAGGCCAAGGCGGGTAGATCACCTGAGGTCAGGAGTTCAAGACCAGACTGGCCAACATGGTGAAACCCCCCTACCTCTACTAAAAATACAAAAATTAGTGGTGCATGTCTTTAATCCCTGCTACTTGGGAGGTTGAGGCAGGAGAATTGCATGAACCCAGGAGGTGGAGGTTGCAGTGAGCCAAGATCATGCCACTGCACTCCAACCTGGGCAACAAAGCAAGACTCCATCTTAAAAATAAATAAAAAGGCTGGGCGTGGTGACTCATGCCTGTAATCCTAGCACTTTGGGAGGCCGAGATGGGGGAATCACAAAATCACAAGGTCAGGAGATTGAGACCATCCTGGCCAACATGGTGAAACCCTGTCTCTACTAAAAATACAAAAATTAGCTGAGTGTGGTGGTGCACCCCTGTGATCCCAGCTACTCGGGAGGCTAAGGCAAAAGAATTGCTTGAACCTGGGTGGTGGAGATTGCAGTCAGCCGAGATCATGCCACTGCACTCCAGGCTGGAGACGGAGCAAGACTCCATCTCAAAATAAAAATAAATAAATAAATTAATTAATAAAATAAAATAAATAAATAAAGATTAGGACACACAGGAGGACTACCATGTGAGCACCCAGGGAAGAGATGGGGTCTACAAGCCAAGAGGGGAGGCCTCAGGAGAAACCAGCCCTACGCACACCTTGATCTTGGACTTCCAGCCTCTAGGACAGGGAGGAAATAAATCTGTTGATTAGGCCACCCAGCCTGCTGTACGTTGTTATGGCAGCCCCAGTGAACTATTAATAATACTATTAGCCATTCACAGAGCCCCGTGACTCAGGACAAAGGCCAACTTTCTTACCCTGATATTTAAGACCCTCCATGTCCTTGTCCCATCCCACATTCCCCATCTGTCTTCTTCCTCCAAGGTTGGAGCCCTCTGTCCACCAAATCTGGTTGATTCCCAGGCTCCTCAGCTCCCAAACGCCTCCCATCTCTGCCCCTTTGCCTTTTCTTCTTTTTTTGAGACAGGGTTGTCTCACTCTGTTGCCCAGGCTGGAGTGCAGCAGCGTGATCATAGCTCACTGCTAACCTCCCACCTCAGCCCCCTGAGTAGCTGGGAGTACAGGTGCATGCCATCACTCCCAGCTAGTTTTTGTATTTTTTGTAGAGATGACGTTTCACCATGTTGCCAAGGCTGGTCTTGAACTCCTGGCCTCAAGCCATCCTCCTGCCTTAGCTTCCCAAAGTGCTGGGATTACAGGTGTGAGCCACCAAGGCTAGTCAATATTTTGTTAATCAGGAGATATGGAAGTTTCTTGTGGATTTTTTGCAGTGGTTTTCAAACTGTGCTCCCTAGGTCCTTCGCTCAGAGGCTACAACTGTGTGTAATGGGGTAGGGGCAACTGGAGAAAAGGGCCAGCCCCTTCTACCTACCTACTCATTAAGCAGAGCAATTACTTTTTTCTGGTGTGATTTCCTTGCTTTTCCATATATTGTTTAAAAAGGGATTCTGGCTAGGCATGCTGGCTCACGCCTATAATTCCAGCACTTTGGGAGGCCAAGTGGGAGGATCACCTGAGGCCAGGAGTTCGAGACCAGCGTGGCCAACAGGGAGAAACTCCATCTCTAATAAAAATACGAAAACTAGCTGGGTGTGGTGGTGCGCACCTATAGTCTCGGCTGCTCAGGCGGCTGAGGCAGGAGAATCGCTTGGACCCAGGAGGCGGAGGTTGAAGTGAGCTGAGATTGTGCTACTACACTCCAGCCTCGGTGACAGAGTGAGACCCTGTCTCAAAACAACAACAACAAAACCCAAAAAAACAAAAACAATGAAAAGGGGTTCTGTGGGGGTGGCAATGAGTCTGGAGAACACTGAAGTTCTATCCCAGCTGTAATGACAAGGAAAAGTCCAAAAAAGTCACGCAAAGCTAATGGTCCTTGCTCAGGAAACACTTAAGCCAACAAAAACCATAACGCTTTTATCTAGACTTCCTAGAACTGGACTCATTGCTAGGGATAAACTCAATTATCAAAACTCATTGACTCTGAAAATGTCACTTGCATATACTGCTGCCCATTCCAATTCATCAGATAGGCAGCTGTTCCACGGTTAATGTAATCACTCCTTGCCTCGTTATTAATCTGTTTTCTAAGTATGAAAGGATGACAGTGTGGATTCTCTGATGCAGATGTGGACATTTGCCAGGTCACATCTGGCTAGGGGTTTGTTGCACAATGACTTCATGAAGAAATCAATTCCCGTTTCCTTCAGCTGACCTTAGGGCCATCTTCACAGGCTTGATTCTTTCTATTGTAATATCAAAATTAAATTTCAGCCCAGATGATTTATGCAGTGCTATTTCTTTCAGAAGTTAACAGCACACAGTGCATGTTCACAAGGTCCCCACAAGGCAAGGAAGGGAAGGTCTATAATTCTGTCCAGCTTTTGTGTATAGAGACATTCATAGAAAGAGGAAGAGCTGGGCATAAAGTCCTATCTATCCATGCCTAGGGTTACAGGTTACTCTCCAGGCCACAGTAGCAGAAATGTCGCTGGGTCAGGGCTAATTGCCAAGCAATCACATCCCAGGCCTTTGCTGGAGTCTTGTGCATGAAATATGTCTCTCCAAAGTCTGTGAGAATTAAGTTAAAGTCCAGCTGGGCATGATGGTGGATATCTGTAGACCCAGCTACTTGGGAGGCTCAAGCCAGAGGATTGCTTGAGCTTGGGAGATGGAGGCTGTGGTGAGTTATGATTGCACCACTGCACTCTAGCCTGAGCAACAGTGAGATCCTGACACACACACACACACACACAAACACACATACATACACACACACACACACACACACACACACACACAGAGCTAAAGTCCTTCTGCAAAGTTTGGCACAAATTTCCTTGGAACTTTTTTGCTTCAGAGGCCTGGCCAGAGGGTTCCCCAAACACGGGACTTTACTGGTTCTTAGATGTGCCTTTTGAAATCCAACATCAATCTGTGAATCCACAGTAAATTAAAAAAAAATTTTTTTAACCGGGCACGGTGGCTCATGCCTGTAATCCCAGCACTTTGGGAGGCTGAGGCGGGCAGATCATGAGGTCAGGAGTTCAAGACCAGCCTGACAAATATGGTGAAACCTCATCTCTACTAAAATACAAAAATTAGCTGGGAGTCGTGATGCATTCCTGTAGTCCCATCTACTTGGGAGGCTGAGGCAGGAAAATCGCTTGAACCCGGGAGGCGGAAGTTGGATGACACAGTGACTCCCTGTCTCAAAAAAAAATTTTTTTTTCAGCCTCCCAAAGTGTTAGGATTACAGGCATGGGCCAGTGGATATATTAAATGCCCGTGAGATAAGCGAATCAAGAAAACGAGGCTACATTTCCCATCCAAATATGCAAGCTCTTCCTCATTCCGTGCCTCCTGCCTGTCCGCTAACCTGCCAACATACATGAAGATTTTCCGTCTCAGATCTCCATTTTCAGAGAAAAAGGTGATTCACTTGGAATCCTGATGCAAATGGATGCTGTGTTGAGATGTGGGCCTCCTGCTATCTGAAGGTACTATTCTTTTTCTTGTAAGGTTCCATAACTAGATTAATTAGTCAGTATCATCTAGTCTGATTATCTGTTTCATCAGGGATTCGTCACAGATTTCCTATGTTCTGATCAGTGACCATGGATATTGCTTTTGTTATCACAGTTCTCAGTAACTAAGGCTGTACTTTCATGGGGTTCACCCACTGTAAAAATTAATCTGTGCAAAAGCTCTCATGATACACCTTGTTTGTTTTTAATTCTTTTTTTTTTTTTTAATTTTAGGCAGAATCTCACCCTGTCACACACCCTGGAATGTAGTGGTGCGATCTTGGCTCACTGCAACCTCAGCCTCCTGGGTTCAAGCGATTCTCCTGCCTCAGCCTCCCAAGTAGCTGGGATTACAGGCATTCACCACCACGCCCAGCTAAATTTTTCTGTTTTGTTTTGTATTTTTAGTAGAGAGGGAGTTTCACCATGTTGGTCAGGCTGGTCTTGAACTCCTGACCTCAAATGATCTGCCTGCCTCGGCCTCCCAAAGTGTTGGGATTACAGGTGTGAGCCACCATGCCCGGCCTTAATTCTTTTTAATAGAGACGGAAGGATTGCAGATCCTGGGGTAGTGGTAAGGAGGGGAACTGAAATAAAATTTCCCATATGCTTGTTAATTATCAAACATTTGCATCTCATCTTCAACTCCAAGCATACATTTCCAGTGTGGTTTATGCTTTGGAGACATTTGGCTCTGAGGTTGCTGGGGTTTGGAGACAATCATGTCCTTCCTCCTCCTCTCAGGCTCATCTCATTGCAGCAGAATTACTTGCTTAGCTGTCTGTCTTCTTTCTTCCCTGAATAATACTGTGGATTCAAGTTATCATTGTCTCCCCAAAGTGGCTCAGGGCACAGAGAGTTCTCAACATGTGTTCAGTGAATGAATGGCTCTTTCTTGTATTTCTCTCCTCTTACTCAGCTGAAAAGTACAATTACATCTAAGATCCCTGTTTAAGATAGGACTTTTCTGGTCATAAGAAAAAACAAAAGACACTCAAGGAATGGGAAGCTGGTGGGGGAAGAAGGAGATACCCAGGCCCAGGAGCCCAGGAAAAGCCAGACAGGCAAATTGAAGCCTTAGAGCAGTAAAAGGACACCTCTGGACCCAGGGCTGCCCCAGGGGCCTTCGGAGCAGGAGTCTGTGGGTTTCCCTTGGGTGTTCTGCCCTTGACACAGTCCTGGGTTCCTCCAGGCCTCCTGTTCCCTGCTCTTTCCTGCTGTGTCTCACCTGTCAATCTACATCTCTCCACTTCATAGATTCATCCAATCCACATTTCTTCTCCCTTATAACTTCAGCTGCACAAGGCCCACTGTGGCCTCTCTGGCTTCTTTCTATGTTGTGATGTTTAAAGGTCAACCTTTTTTTCCCCCAAGTTTTATTTTAGATTCGGGGGTACCTGTGCAGGTTTGTTACATGGGAATATTGCGTGATGCTGAGGTTTGGGAAACAATGGATCCCATCACCCAGGGAGTGAGCACAGTACCAAGAGTTAGTTTTTCAACCCTGTCCCCCTCCTTCCCTCTCTAGGAGTCCCCAGTGTCTTTTTTTTTGAGATGGAGTTTCACTCTTGTTGCCCAGGCTGGAGTACAATGGCATGATCTCCACTCACTGCAACCTCCACCTCCTGGGTTCAAGCGATTCTCCTGCCTCAGCCTCCCGAGTAGCTGGGATTACAGGCGTGTGCCACCACGCCCAGCTAATTTTGTATTTTTAGTAGAGATAGGGTTTCTCCATGTTGGTCAGGCTGGTCTCGAACTTCCGACCTGAGGTGATCTGCCCGCCTCAGCCTCCCAAAGTGCTGGGATTACAGGCGTGAGCCACCGCATCTGGCCTTTTCGTTTCACTCTGTTGGCCAGGCTGGTCTTGAACTCCTGACCTCAAGTGATCCACCTGCCTCAGCCTCTTAAAGTGCTGGGATTACAGGCGTGAGCCACCGAGCATGGCTGCCTCCTCTTTCTAAACCAGGAGATGCACAGCCCCTGGATTGGCTCTTCCAGGTCAGGGGACCCATGGTCCTATCACATATGGCTAAGGGTCGGTGTCATATGCTACAAAACACGGCTGCCCATGGACAGTTTTCACCAAAGGATAAGGTGGGGCATGGGGACTGTCTATTTAGAGTGGTCGGCAACATCTTTCCATTGTGCAGCAGCAATGCGGTGCAGTGGTTTGACCCCAGCTGGGTGGGGAGGGGGCTGCTGAAGCCAATCAAACTAATTCTACTCCTTCCGCTTGCCTGTTCTTGGTCAAAGAATCCGAGATTGGGCCAGCAAGTGGCATTCCTCTGTGTCAGGGAGTGGTTCAGGAATTGGTCTGCAGATCAGTTTCATGTTTTCTCAAGGACATTGTTGGGAAGGAAATGTCCTTGTTTTTTTTTTGAGACAGAGTCTTGCTGTGTCACCCAGGCTGGAGTGCAGTGGTGCAATCTTGGCTCACTCCAGCTTCCGCCTCCTGGGTTCAAGCAGTTCTCCTGCCTCAGCCTCCCGAGTAGCTGGGACTATAGGCACGTGCCACCACGCCTGGATAATTTTTTGTATTTTTAGTAGAGATGGTGTTCACCGTGTTAGCCAGGATGTTCTCAATCTCCTGACCTCGTGATCCGTCCGCCTCGGCCTCCCAAAGTGCTGGGGCGCCCAGCCAATGTCCTTGTTTTTAAGAAACAGCCATAGGAGAAGTGGTCTCTCTTCCTTGGGACATTACTGTGCACAAATAAATGGTAGTACCCAGAGCTGCTGCAGCCATTCTCGCTTCTGCCCCAAGGATGACATCGCCTGCTCAAGAGGGCAGGACTCAGAGCATGGCAGGGAAACTGAGGCAGAGTCAGTGGATTAGCTAGGTCCCAAAGCCCACCCTTTCCCTTGGCCTCCAGTCATTTGATCCAATAAATGCCCTTATTGTTTAATCCAGTTTTGGGCTTTTGTAATTTGCAGCTAAAAGCCTGGCTGGAAGTGGGGGATGGGCCAGGTTAGGGGTGCCTGTGGGTCTGGCAAGGAATGTATAGGATGTGATTTCAAATGGTGAATTTTGAATATTATGCAGGGGCTGGCCAGCTTCACAAGCAGATAGCTGGGAAGTCACAGAGGGCCCTGTACTTGGCTTAATGCTCTGCTGTCTTAAAATTCCTATTAATTTTTTTTTGAAGAGATGGGGTCCAGCTCTGTGGCCCTGGCTGGAGAGCAGTGGTGTGATCATAGCTCCCTGCAGCCTCAAATTCCTGGGCTCAAACAGTCCTCTTGCCTCAGCCTCCCAAGTGTCTGGGACTGCAGGCACACACCATCATAAATGGCCAATTAATTTATTTTGCAGAGATCGGGTCTCAGTATGTTGTGCTGGCTTGTATTGAACTCCTGGGCTCAAGTGATCCTCTAACCTCAGCCTCCCAATATGCTGGGATTACAGGCGTGAGCCACCATACCCAGTTACACATTTCTAGCAAAGGGCCTGCATTTTCATTTTGCATCAGGCCCTACAAATTACATAGACCATCCCAGGCAGGTGATAGAACATTCAGAAAAGGAGTGTGTAAACTGTAAAGCAATACACAAAAGCATTCTGTCGTTCTCCCCAGGGACAAAGGATACTATGTGAGCCTCCTTTGACTAGTTTCATGGGTCTTCCTGCCAACAAACCTCCTGTCCACATGCTCTAGCTGTCTGCTGCCTGACCCTCGAGAGCCTGCACAGACAGCAGGTCACCTCCGACCCACTGTGTTCCCATAGGAATGTGGAGAGATAGGTAGATAATTCATTATCCATTGAAGTTTATTTTTCATTTTTGGAGGTTTTGGGATGTATAAGACTGAAGTCAAATTATTTAATTAACAGCTAAACAAATGAATAAAGCAAACACCACACACACACACACACACACACACACACACGCACACCTGTGTTTGCTGGGCCTGAACTAAAATCTATTGCTCTGGGCCAGCCATGGTGGCTCATGCCTGTAATCCTAGCACTGTGGGAGGCTGAGGTGGGCGGACCACCTGAGGTTAGGAGTTCAAGACCAGCCTGGCCAACATGGCGAAACTCTGTCTCTACTAAAAATACAAAAATTAGGCGGGCGTGGTGGCGCGTGCCTGTAGTCACAGCTACTCAGGAGGCTGAGACATGAGAATCGCTTGAATCCGGGAGGCGGAGGTTGCAATGAGCCAAGATCACGCCACTGCACTCCAGCCTGGGTGACAGAGCAAGACTCTGTCTCAAAAATCTATTGCTCTGTTCAGAATCTCCTGCCTTTCACGGACCTACTTTAGACTCATAGGCCCGACTGTCCTACCTTTATCCTGGTATGCACGTGTTTTTCCCCACTGAACACGGGCTCATGTGTCACAGCTGAAAAGAATGGCTGTCCAATTCAGCCTGTCCCTTCCTCCTGTTAATGTGGTTACTGTGAGTGAATGTTACTTTGGAGATAATGAATGCATCCATTTAGTGCAAAAATATACCTTGTCCCCGGTCACATGCCAAATGTAACCATAAAAAGTTTAAGATGCTATTATTTAAAATTTATTTTCTCATAAAAAATGGTTCCTGAAATGATCATAATTTGAGGAACTTACTTCATCCTTATAATACATTCTGCCCGGTCCCAGGTCTAAGGCTGGTAATCCCGGGGCCAAGTGGGAGATGTGAGTCCTGGTTAGGACTGTGTAGTCTCAGTCCCTGCCACCCCCTTCTTTATGGAGCCTCAACTCCGGGTCTTCTCAATTTGCATCGCACCAAAATTGTGACTGCAGATGAGCCCATTTTACACGATTGCTTCCCCATTCCCAAAATGGCTTTTTTTTTTTTGAGGCTGGGTCTCACTGTCACCCAGGTTGAAGTGCAGTGGTGCGATCTCAGATCACTGCCACCTCTGCCTCCCAGGCTCAAGTGATCCTCCCACCTCAGCCTCCCGAGTAGCTGGGACTACAGATAGGCATGCACCATCATGCCTAGCTAATTTTTTTAAAAAAATTTTTTAGAGAGGAGGTTTTGTTCAAGTTGGCCAGGCTGATCTCAACCTCCTGGGCTCAAGCAATCCTCTTGCCTTAGTATCCTGGGTACCTGACACTACAGGTGCACGCCACCATGCCTGACTAATTTTATTTTATCTATTTTTTTTGTAGAGACGAGGTCTTGCTACATCATTGCCCAGGCTGGTCTTGAACTCCAAGGCTCAAGTACTTTTCCTGCCTTGGCCTCCAAAAGTGCTGGGATTGCAGGTGTGAGGCACGAAGTCTGGCCTCAGGTGGCATTTTGTGTGTATGCGTGTGAAGCTGTGGTGCAGGGTTAGAAACTTGACTTCTCTTGGGTAAAGGAAAGGGCATGATGCAGGTGGGAAGCCTCTGGACGAGCATCCCCTTTGTGCTTCATCAGTGGTTCCTGATCTCACTTTGGGGACCCCTCCCTCCCCCACTCCAATGACTGTTCGACCTGAGAGTCATGGAAGTGTGCGGATTCAGGAGTCTGTGGTTACCATTTAGTGATCAGCCATGGTATGAAATATCTCCGTTGCTTTGGTGCCAGGGAGGGTGGGGGGCGCTCCCTATAGAGCAGCGCCTATGTTCCTGACAGCAATAAACATGCACGTCCCTGCTGTGCACAGCACGGCGCAAGCCTGCTAACAACTGCAGCTTAGGGAGAGCCAGGTTCTGTGCTGGGAACCCTACAGATGCGTAATTTCTTTTCTCTTTTTGACTCTGTGCCCCAAGATGCATAATTTCATTATTTTTTTTTTTTTGAGATGGAGTCTAGCTCTGTTGCCTAGGCTGGAGTGCAGTGGCACCATCTTGGCTCACTGCAACCTCCGCCTCCTGAGATCAAGCAATTATCTTGCCTCAGCCTCCCGAGTAGCTGGGATTACAGGTGCCCGCCACCACGCCCAGCTAATTTTTGTATTTTTAGTAGAGATGGGGTGGGTTTCACTGTGTTGGCCAGGCTGGTCTCGAACTCCTGACCTTGTGATCCGTCCACCTCGGCCTCCCAAAGTGCTGGTATTACAGGCGTGAGTCACCACACCCGACCTGAGCATGGACTCTTGAGGCAGACCATTCTGGGTTTGAGTCCACTTCTGCTGTATAATCTTATGCAAGCCACTGTAGTACCCTGAGCTTCAGTTTTCTCATCTGTAAATTTCATAATGTTGCCATCTAGTATTTGGAAGGCACTCAGTAGTGGTAGCCCTCTTTAGCTTCCAATTTGCATATAAAGAATGCTGTCCATTCTTTATATGGGAGGCAGAGATGGTCGGATCACTTGAGCTCAGGAGTTCAAGATCAGCCTGGGCAACATGGCGAAACCCCATTTCTACCAAAAAAATACAAAAACTAGCTGGGCGTGGTTGCTCATGCTTGTCGTCCCAGATACACTGGGCTGCGGTGGGAGGATGGCTTGAGCCAGGGAGGCAGAGGTTGCAGTGAGCAGAGCCTGCCCTTCCCTGAATGTGTGGTAGGTTAGAAAGTCAAATGGAAAATAAATTACTTAAAAAAAAAAAAAGACACTCTGTGTTGTGCAGAGAAAGGGGCTTTTGAACACGGGCACACGGAAGTGAGTGCCTGAGATCAGAAATCATAACTCCCAGACCATCACAGCTGAAAGGGTGGAGAGATGATGATGATGATTAACAGCAGGAAACGTTTTTGAAAAAGTGCTGTGTACAAGTGTTTTTGTTTGTCTCGGCTTTCCACTTTAAAATCGTGTACTTTGCATTATCTTATTTATTCCTTATAGCAATTCAGTGGGGGTGGGTATTATCACTATTTAACAGATATAAAAACTAAGGTGTATAAAGTGTTCAAGAACACACAGTCAGGAGCCAGGACTCCTAATTCCAAAGTTCGTGCTCTTTAACTGCCTTTAGCTGCTGTGGTGACTGAGTCTAATCCAACACAATTTTACAGATGAGGCTCAGGGAGGGGAAATTGTCTTACCCAATTCTTAAAAAAAAAGAACTACATGCAAATCTGGGCGCAAATCTGGTCAAAGAATATCACAGAAACTCAGATTTAAGAAACATTTATTAAGTACTTGCATCATTGCAATCCATCCTCAAAGCAGCCTCTGCGAAGTACTGTAATACCATATGGGGAAACAGTTTAAGAGCGATAATTCCCCCAAGATCAATTTAGCAAAATAGCGGCACTGCCCGGATTACACATTCAGGTCCAGAGGCTTTCAGCAGTTTCATTAACTTAATCCCAGGTTCCTTCCTCCCGCACCTGTGGGTATGAGCCAACAACCCCGTCCCCCGCCCCCGCATTTCCCTGGACTTGGAGCCCGCTCAGAGCGGTGCATTCTGGGATTCGTGGTATGCCACGAAGAATGCCGACTCTGTGGGCCAATAGAATCCGAGCATAGAGGAATGTATCCACCTCTGCAGTCTGCTGGTTGCTCAGGCCTCCCTCAAACTAGCCAATGAGAAGTGCACGGGTCTTGGTCGCCTAGGAAACCGCGTGACAACAAGATGGCGGCACCGCTGGACGGCTAGCGGCCCTGCGTGGTGAGTCTGGCTCAAGACCTTTCTGCTCCTGGAGTCCCCACGCAGGCTGGAGCCCGATCCCCGAGAGCTCCGACGGCCAGCGAGCTCAGCGAGCTCCTCGGCTCCCACAGGAGAGATTCGGGACCCTGCTTACCATGACTACGCTTGGAGGCGGGAGGAGGCGACACGGCTGCTAGAGCTGGGTTAGGTTGTGATAGACGTCGCTCCCTGGGCGCCTCCTTGGGGGCATTAGGGAGTGACTGCTGGTAGCAGGTCGGACTGTGTACCCGCCAGAGCGCTGGGCCCTGGGGGTGACGGGTAGGCCGAGGAGGTGTGAAGAAGGATGTTGTAAGTCAAGCACAGCACTGAGTTCGGTCCCAAAGATGTGGAGGCATGGTACACAGCTTTGCTCTTAGAGCCAGGTCTGAAGTGGGCGACAAACCTACCTTAAGGAGCTTTCGGCCTGAGGGGAAGCCATAGTCCTGCCCTTGGAAGCCCCAAAGTGAAAGAGGTAGACAACTCTGTCCTCAGGGCTCGCCATTCTGAAGGAGGAAGAGACACACCTCTGCCCTCAGGAATCCCCCCCCAAACAGGTGGGGAAATGCAGCCTTTGCCCGCAGTGTCCCCTGTAATCTGGGAGAAGATTAACCTGGAGACAGTGTCTGATTGGACTGGAGTGACACTGGAAGTAAGAAAGTCAGTTGGGGGCCATGTGACAGCCCCCAGAATGGGCAGTGAGAGTCCCACTAGGATGGCCGACAGTGGGCATGGAAAGGGGCAGCTGTGTGTGAGAGAGTTTAACCTGCAGGGTGTGGTGTAAGAGGGAAGATGGTGTAAGAGGGAAGGAAGGAGAGAAAAATGTTCTGGTTGGGTGACGGGGTGCCATCAAGAAGGGAGAAGTGGGAGGAAGTGAGTTTGAGGAAAGATGGGTTTGGTTTAGGAATTTTTCTGCCCCCATGGCAGCTTTATTGAGATATAATTCACCTACCATATACTTCAGTCCTTTACAGTGTAAATTTCAATCGTTTTTAGTATATTGCAGTATATATTCCATTTATATCAAATGTGCAGAATGGGCAAGTCTAGAACAGAAAGTAGATTTGCCTAAGGTTGGCTGGGAAAGAGCGTGAGGGCTAGAGGGTAAATGGGGGGTGACTGCTAAAGGGTGCAGGGTCTTTTAAGGCTGATGAAAATGTTCTAAAATTGTGGTGATAGTAGTACAGCTCTGTGAATATACTAAAAACAAATTTATACCATAAGAGGGTGAAATATGTGGATTAGATCTCAAATGAAAAAGTTTGTATACTGTATAATTCCTTTTATATAACTTTTTTGAAGTAAGAAAATTATAGAGATGGAAAATAGTGTTCTGGTTGCCAGTGGTTAGGGCTGGGGCAGGGGTGCAGGATGGGTGTGACTATAAAGAGGGCCACAGGGGAGATCTTGGTGGGTCTAGAATAGTTCTGTATCTTGATTGCAGTGGTAGTTACCCATGTGACTTGACCTATGTGATTTAATCTGCCCATGCCATTAAACAGCATAGACCTGTACATACAAACTGTATAAAAAATATCAGTTCCTGATTTTGATATTGTACTATAGTTATATAAAATGTAACTATTGAGGAGAGCTGGGTGAAGGATACAAAGATCTTTCCTAATTTCCTGTGAATCTATAATAATTTTCAAATAAAAAGATAAAATATAAGTGAAAAACAAACTGAAGGGGGAATAAAAGAGTTAGCTGGCCAAGGGAAGGGTGCAGGTAGTAGTGGGGGGGTTGAGGCAGTGGGGACACACGTGCATTTGAGGCATTGCTAGCAGTTCTGCTCAAGTGTGGGAGGTGGGAGGTGGCAAGATGGGAGATGAGCCTGGGCAGCAGAGTGAGACTCCATCTCCAAAACCTCCCTAGTAGAGGTCCTTTAGTTCTAGATATTAGTGACTTAATGTGCTTCATTTACTGAATAGAGTAGTAGCCTTCGATGATGTCCCTCAGGTGCATTCCTCTTTCCAGAAGGAAGAGGGAAGGAAAGGAAGCTAACATTTATGAGTGCCTTCTATGTGCCAGCAACAGCAAAAACACACAGCAGCCCCAGCTCACATTTTTCAGTGCTTCCTTTGAACTTGGTGCTGGGCTGGACGTTCTCTGTTCTCTCTGAATCTGCTCAGAACCCTGCCTGTGCCAATACTATTACTATGCCTATTTTACACTAAAAGAAACTGAAGATGGGTTGCTCCAGTGAGTGGCAGAACCTGGCGTCTTAATCTTGGTGTCACATGGACTGTGTCTTGATTGAATCCTGCCTGTGGGTTGCCCTCTTTGTCTCTAAGATGTTGGGAGTGACACCTGGTTTCTGGTGGGAGGGAATAACACACTTGGGCTTTGTGCCACCCAGCTTGCTGATGGATGGACAGCCTCCTGGGTAGTAGTGTTCCCAGGCTGTAAGTTTGAGGAAGTCCCAGGCTTCTGACTCATTTCTGCATCCCATCCCATCCCATCCTCACTGTCCTTTCCCAAGCACCACCAGGCCAAAGGTCTCTCAGGTCAGAGTGGAGAGCCGTATACCCAGAGGAGCAGACAGATAACAGAAACTTCCGGAAACCTCTGTCGGGGCAGTGGAAGAGGCAAAGGGTACTTCTGCCTACACAGTGCTTCTCATTAGGAAGAGGAGCCAGGGAAGAGGAAACTTCAGGCTACCCCCTGGGCCTGGAGCCCTGAGTCTGTCTCCTCTGTCCCCAAGGGCTGACTTCCTGCATTCCTCTAGGGAGTTCCTGACAGCTGGATTCTAGAAGTGGAACTATGAGCTCACCTTTGACCTCCCTTAGCAAGACCCGGAAAGTGCCCCTGCCCTCAGAACCTGTGAATCCTGGGTAAGGAGCCAGCTTCGGGGGTCTTTCCATTGCTGCCCGTGTCCTCTTCCATCCTCCCATGGCCAGAAGACAATGACTCCTAGTGTCTTGGGGAATACAAAGAAGGGTCACATAGCCATCCCTGACCACTGTCTTTTTCTTTACACCTTCTTCTGGGGCGCCCAACTTTGGATCTGAGCATAAACTGGATTGTGCTTTTAGTAAGGTATGGGGCCTGTAGGAGTGGCTTAGCATCCCATCTGTTTGTTCCCTGTTCATTGATTAATTCTGCAACATAGATGGTCTATGGACCCATCCTGGGCCAGGCCCTGTGTAAGGTTCTCAGTAAAGGGAATCTTTTACATTTGTCTAGCACTTTCATGTTTTCAAAACATTTTTTACCTCTCTCTTCCTTCTTGCTCTTCGGAATACCGCTTTGAGTCATTCTAAGGCCTAAGAGATTCAGAGAGGTTAAGCGACAGGCTTCAGCCTTTGCAGAGCAGTGCTGGGGCTGAGCTCATGGGCTCTGCAAGCCTTGTAGTCTTCCCACCTAATACTCTGCTCTTCGCCCCTTCCCCATCCTCTTCCTTTGGGCAGAGTCAGACACCTCGAAGCCTGTCTTCTGGCTCCCCTCAGGCTGGGACTGGGATTTGGGGCTGGAACTGGGATTTGGGGCTGGAACTCCTCAGGAGGCAGAGGCCTGCTTCCATCTCTTTGGCTGAAGTCTGGTGCCCAGAGTGCGATCCCTGCTATCATTCCAGGGGTCCTAACTTATATTTCTTCCTTCTTCCTGCCTGGGTTCCCAGGAGGCGAGGAATCCGCATCTATGGAGATGGTAAGTGTGCCCTGCCCTCATGCCCTCTTCGCCTCTCATGTGCCTGCACCTCCTACAGTTGGGCTGATGGAGAGAGTGCATGACGAAGGCCTCTGTCAGCTGGAGCAGCAGCCTCCACCGTGTTATCTGCAGCTCCTGCCCTCTTCTCCCTGAGGGCTGGGCTTCCCTCCTGGAAGCTCTCAGATTAGGAGACCCCACACCCTTGGCACAGATGTTGCCACTAACATTTGAAACCCTCGACCCACTGTAGGACTGGCTAGAAACCGTGTGTGCCTAGAAACCATGGGAGGGCCAAGAGATTACCTAGCCCCCTTTCCGCCTCTAGCCTCCTCCAGCGTGACAGCCTTTTCTCCCAGGAGGCCAATCCACACATTGCCACCCTGACTCCTGTAGCTCAGGCCTTCGGATCCCCGCCTCCCAACACCCCAGCATGGCATTGGCATTGGCCATGCAGGTCCCCTGGGAGCTGGGCTGGAAGAACTCCAAGAACAGGCCCATTCTGGTTGGATCCTTGCTCCACAGCCTTGCGAATTCTCTCTTCATACTCCCCGGGGTGCCGTACATAGGCTGCTTCGCACTGGCCAGGGCCCAGGGCCTGAGTTTCCTCTAGGCCCCAGCCCAGAGCGGTGACCTAGGCATCCCTGTCTGCAGAAGATGAGGTGGACATGTTGAGTGATGGGCGTGGCTCAGAAGAAAAGATCTCAATCCCTTCCTGCTATGGCGGCATAGGTGCCCCTGTGAGTCAGCAAGGTGAGAGCAGAGGCCTGAAGGGGTCTGGGTCCCAGCAACAGGAGGGGGCCCCAGAGAAAGGGCAAGGCTTGGGGAGGCATGGCCCTTCCTCTTGCCTGTTGGGTCTGAGGCAGCTTCTCCCACTCCTGGCTGATCGTGGTCAGGACGTGGCTTGGCATAAAGCCATACGAGCCCCACCCTTAGCTCAGGAGACCTGGCCCAGCCCCAGGCCAGGCTGTGGCTGCAGTTACCAGGTGTGATGTCAGTGTGCCCAGCATTCAGGGTCAGAGAGGGATGAAGGGCCTGAGGGTAGAGCTCAGCTTCCTGCCCAAAGTCACCTAGCTAGCGCGCTCAGCATGGCCTACACCGTCGGCAGAGGGCTGTGGCAATAATGAGCTCGTGGAGGCGCCTCAAGTGTGATGGGGCTAATCAGAGTGGCTTCCCAGAGGGGGCATTTAGCAGGTCTGAGAAAAGGGGAGATGTGGGCAGGCAGGGATGAGCTGCACAGAGTGCTGGGCGGCATCTGGGGTTGCTGGGGCTGAGGTTAGCACTTTCCACAAGCTCACTAGCCGTGGTCTTGAGCAAGCAACTTCCCGTCTCTTTGTCTCTGTTGCCTCCTCTGTGAGGTGAGCATGGGAACACTGAGGGCAGCGTGTTGGGAGGATTTGATGAGACGCTCCTTGGTGGAAAGCCCCTAGCCAGCGCTTGTCACATAGGGTGCTCAGAGGGGTGGCAGCAGCCCTAGGGAAGGGCCTGCCGATCCTCCACCATGTCCCTCCATTTTACCAGCAGGGGGAATTGAGGCGGAAAAAGAGACAGGAGGAGCCTGGCCTAAGGTCCAGCAGCCATTTAATCACAAAGCCGGGATCTCTTATACCCTGGCTGGGGTCACTTTCTTTTCTTTTTTTTGAGACGGAGTTTTGCTCTTGTTACCCAGGCTGGAGTGCAATGGCGCAATCTCTGCTCACTGCAACCTCTGCCTCCTGGGTTCAAGCAATTCTTCTGCCTCAGCCTCCTGAGTAGCTGGGACTACAGGCATGCGCCACCATGCCCAGCTAATTTTTGTATTTTTAGTAGAGATGGGGTTTCACCATGTTGACCAGGATGGTCTCGATCTCTTGACCTCGTGATCCTCCTGCCTCAGCCTCCCAAAGTGCTGGGATTATAGGCATGAGCCACCGCGCCCGGCCCAACTTTTTTATTTTATTTTTTTGAGACAGGGTTTTGCTCTGTTGTCCAGGCTGGAGTGCAGTGGTGTGATCATGGCTCACTGCAACCTCAGCCTCCTAGGCACAAAGAGTCCTCCTGCCTCAGCCTCCCAGAGTACTGGGATTACAGGCATGAACCACCACACCCAGCTGGGTCACAGTAGTAACCACAGCAACCAGGTTTTCTCTTTAAAAGAGCTACAGGTGTCCTCTCCCTGCTTTCCCCTGTCATCCCCTCCTCTCCCACTCCCAGCCAGTATCTCTCCCTACCATGGTAATATGAAGACTGGTCTGTCCTATTTCACTTCTCTGCCAGCAGCATCCTACACTGTCCACTGCTCCTTCCTTCTCAGGACCCCTACCAAGCTCTTAGGCACCAAGCTGCTGCCCTCCCATTGCCTGCTGCTCCTAGGCTCTGCCTCTTAGCTGGCATCAGCTCCTTCTTTCCCCTACAGCTTTTTTTTTTTTTTTTTTGAGACTGTCTTGCTCTGATGCCAAGGCTGGAGTGCAGTGGCACAAATCACTACTCACTGCAGCCTCCACCTGCCAGGCTCAAGCAGTCCTCCCACTTCAGCCTCCTGAGTAGCTGGGACTAGAGGCACACACCCCCATGCCTGGCTAATTTTTGTATGTTTAGTAGAGATGGGGTTTTGCTATGTTGCCCAGGCTGGCCTCAAACTCCTGGCCTCAGGTGATCTGCCCGCCTCGGCCTCCCAAAGTGCTGGGATTGTAGGTGGGAGCTACTGCACCTGGGCACTCAGCTTTTCAATGTGATGTTCCTCTGGCCTGGATTCTTCTCTGTGTCCACTGTGCCCCAGTGAGCTCACCTGTACCCCATGTGCAGACAGTTCCCAAATGTTTCTGTGTCAAGTAAGATGCATTTAACTATAAGTCAAAGAAAACCCTTCCTCACCCAACAGGAACATTAGGAAGTTTTGTGATCCCACATGCAGAGAAGTCCTAAAGAGGCAGCTCCAGGGGGTGTTAACTCAGTGACTCAAAGACATCATCGGGGCTCAGGTTTCTCCATCTTTCCACTGAACCTGCCTTGACATGTCAGCCTCATGTGGTTGCACAATGATGTCTGCAGTTCCTGCTTCATACATAGAAAGGACAGTGTCCGGGGAAAGAGAAAAGGCCTGCTTCTTCCTGTATGTTTCTCTTTTCTTCATTCTCATACTTTTTTTTTTTTTTTTTCTGAGACAGAGTCTCACTCTGTCACCCAGGCTGGAGTGCAGTGGTGCGATCTTCGCTCACTGAAACCTGAAACCTCCACCTCCTGGGTTCAAGCGATTCTTGAGTAGCTGGGATTACAGGCATATGCCACCATGCCGGCTGGTTTTTGTACTTTTAGTAGAGACAGGGTTGTGGCATGTTGGCCAGGCTGGTTTCGGACTCCTGGGCTCAAGTGATTGACCTGCCTCGGCCTCCCAAAGTGCTGAGATTACAGGCATGAGCCACCAGGCCTGTCCCATTCTCATACTTAAAAAAAAAAAAAAAATTATTTCCCACACTACACAGATGTAAAACTTTTTATTTTGAAAAAATGTTCAGCATACAGGAAAGTTGAAATAATAATATAGTGAATACCATACATTCTCCATCTAGATTCAACAACTGATTATGTTCCTGAGCATGGTGGCACGTGCCTGTATCCCAGCTACTTGGGAGGCTGATGTGGGAGGATCACTTGAGCCCAGGAGGTTGAGGCTGCAGTGAGCTATGGTCGTGCCACTGTACTCCAGCCTGTACTCCAGCAACAGAGCAAGATTCCATCTTTTTTTTTTTTTTTTTTTTTGAGACTGAGTCTTGCTCTGTCGCCAGGCTGGAGTGCAGTGGTGCCATCTTGGCATGACTGAGTCTTGAACTTCCAGGTTCAAGCGATTCCTCTGCTTCAGCCTTTTGGGTAGCTGGGACTACAGGCACGTACCACCACGCCCAGATAATTTTTGTATTTTTGGTAGAGATGGGGTTTCACTATGTTGTCCAGGATGGTCTTGGTCTTTTGACCTCGTGATTCACCTGCCTTGGCCTCACAAAGTGCTGGGATTACAGGCATTAGCCACTGTACCCGGCCAAGACTCCATCCCTTAAAAAAAAAAAAAAACAAAAATTAAAAGTGACATGGACATTTTGGAGAGTCCTGGCTACTGTCTTCTGCAGTGCCTAGAATTCTGGCTTTATCTGGCGGTTTGCCCATGGGGTGTTTGCCTCACTCCTCTATCTGCCCTTTTGCTTACCAACTGGACAGTAGATTTGGAGGTTTGATTATACTGCGGGTGAAATTTTTGGCAATGCTTCAGAGTGATGTGGCCCATATGTTACATCACTTCCTTGTATATGTTGGACAGATTACTCGGTCCCTCTATGTATGCCTCAGTTTCCTAAAACAGTTCATTTACCTCATGGGCGTATTTCTCGGATTACATGGGGCTGATCTAAATGAAGTGTTTAGAACAGTTCCCAAGATGCCAGTGGGAGCTGCTGTCAGTTCTTTAATTTCCATTCCTGCAGCCCCTGTCCTCCTCCCTCTACCCCTACAACTTGGCCTCAGCTGTAGGCCTGGGCTCTAAAGACCTTGTCTGCTTGGCAGTCCCTGGATTGCATGACTCGGAGCTGATGGCCTCCTTGACGAGGAAGTTGTGGGACTTGGAGCAGCAGGTGAAGGCCCAGACTGATGAGATACTGTCCAAGGTGGGGCCCCAGGTGGGAGAGGGCCAAGCGCTGGTCTGAGAGGCAGAGGGGCTGGGCTGGGCTGGGGAGGCCAGGAGTTGGATTAGGGCGGGTGATTCTAGGATCATCTCCCCCACTGACCTGCCCAGTTTGAGGACCAGGTGTGGCCTGGCCCTGATCTTGGTCCCTGTGATCTGAGCTGAGAGGCTGGAGGGGGTCTTCCCCTCAGCTGAGCAGGGCCCAGTAGACCCTGGATTGGGTGGAGCAGCAGACTTCTGAGCAGAGTGCGGCACTCCCAGATGCTGGGGTCCTCAGGTGTGGGCTGCACCTCTCCCCACTCAGAGGAACCTTGAGGGTTATCTGAGGTCCAGGAGCAGTGGCTGTGCCAAAGGGTGGCAGAGGCTGACTGCTCCCCAGTGTCCGATGTAGGGAAAGTTCTGGAGCTTCCCGTCTGGGCAAGGCTCTGGGAACCACAGGCCCTGTGCTCACCCTGTGTCTTACGCTACAGGATCAGAAGATAGCGGCCCTGGAGGACCTGGTGCAGACCCTCCAGCAGCACCCGGGTAGGAGGCTCTTGCGGGGCTGGTCTGCGCCTCGGGTCAGGCACTTCCCCTGGGCCTGGGGTTCCTGGAATCTTGGACAATGGCTTCTGGCATCAAGAGCATCAAGCTGACTGCTGGGTGGGGTGTGGACAGCTGAGCCCACAGAGGGGCTGTGACATATCCAGGATGGTGCTGGAGTCACTCCAGGTGACTCTCAGGGCAGAGGTGACCTGGCAGTGTCTTGCTGGGGCAGCTGAAGCCCATCCCTGTCTTTCCCTGAAGCCGAGGCGACCCTGCAGCGGCAGGAGGAACTGGAGGCGATGTGCGTGCAGCTGCAACGGCAGGTCGGGGAGATGGAGGTGAGCACGGTGGGCCCCGGGGATGCGATCAGCCAGCAGTCCCCAGCTCTGTGCGGCGCACCCTTCAGGAACTAGGTCCGAGCCCACCTCTTTGGGCCCCTCTTCGTCCCATCCCACTCAGGGCCCTGCCCTGCATTTCCCTACCCAGGACTGGCCCAGAATTTAAAGAGCCAGGGAGGTGTCCAGGGCTGGGGCACACCCCTGCTTTGGGGCCTGACCAACACTCTGAAATGCCCCTCCCCTGCTTAGCAGACCTCATGGCTCCCACTGGACTGAATCGCACAGTCCTCACCATGGCCCCTGCAGGCCAGCCTTGCGTGCCTCTTCATCTCATCTGAACCACTCTGCCCTCCAGCCATGAGGCCCTTCCTCCCAGTCTGTGACCACGTGGAGCTCTTTCTCAACTCAGGTCCTTGGGCCGTGCTGTTCCCTTTGCTGAAATGTTCCCCCACCTCCCCCTGGCCAGTTCCACTGTCCTCAGTCATTCTCCCAGGGCCTCCTCGCCAGGTTCTCCATCCTGTGCTTCCTCAGTTTCTCATCTCGCTTCCCTGTGGGACTCTGAACTCCACGAAGGAGGGAGCAATTTCCCCCTGTTTATTGCTGTGCACCCAGGACCCAGCACTGAATTGGTTAAGCCATTTGCTGCCTCTGGCTGTGACTTCTGCTCACTAGGAACTCAGTTACTAGTCACCTGTCTTTCCCCTACTCACACAGCCATTCAAACAGCAAGGGAATTAGAGGGACACTAGGCACAGGGAAGGGTCCCAGGCATGCATACGTCCTCTGTGTCCCCCACCCCTCCATGGGCACTGCCGGAAGTTCTTCCTGGGATTCAGCCTCTCCCTCTCCATGCAGAGTTGGTTTCCAAAGCCCCGATCTAATTTAAGACCTAGGCAGCAAACCTCCAGGTGCAGCTGAGAGTCCTTCCTGCTCCAGGCTGTTTGTACCTGGGGCTGTCCCTGAGCAGTAGCCACAGGGGGTGAGGGCTGTGCCAGAGCCTCAGGGCAGGGGGCATGACTGCCCTTGCGTGCATCTCAGCCACCCAGTTATCACTTCATTCATTTAACAGCTTCATCTGGAGGATCTGCCTGGGGTGGGCTTGAACAAGGCAGACATGGTCCCTGCCTACATGGGGCTTGCCAGCCTGGGGGAAGGGGGACAAATGAGTACACAGGTACACAAGTACAGAAAGTGCTGTGACATGATTAAATGAGTGACACCACTGGGCATGGTGGCTCATGCCTGTAATCCCAGCACTTTGGGAGACTGAGGCGGGCAGACCACCTGAGGTCAGGAGTTCAAGACCAGCCTGATCAACATGGAGAAACCCCATCTCTACTAAAAAATACAAAATTAGCCAGGCATGGTAGCACATGCCTGTAATCTCAGCTATTGGGAGGCTGAGGCAGGAGAACCGCTTGAACGCAGGAGGCAGAGGTTGTGATGAGTCGAGATTGCACCAGTGCACCCCAGCCTGGGCAACAAGGGTGAAACTCCATCTCAGAAAAATAAATAAATAAGTGGATGACACCCATAGAGGTACACTGGGGGACCAACTGTGGGGGTGACATGTCTGGTGAGTGAGGAGGGGATGGGGAAATAGGATCCAGGCCTTAGAGGAAAGGCACCACCTCCCACCACATAACTTGGCTCGTGGTCGGTGGCTGTGTAGAGAAAGAAGGAGAACGAGAAGGTAAAAGAGGTCGTAGGGGCCGCATCACCTTGGAGCCACCTGTGGTGCCAGCTGGATCCTGTCCTGAAAGAATGGGAAGCCATTGAAGGGCTTCAGTTTGAGAAGTGGCATGACAAGAAGACCACCCTGCTCTGTCGGGTGGGTGGGTGGGTAAGGAGAGGACGGGGGTGGGGCAGGTGCGGCCCCTGGATTGTCCAGGAGAAAGGTGATGGTGACTTGAACTAGGGTGGTGGTGGCAGATGGAGCCCAGTGGATGGGTTCCAGGCTGCATTGGAGGAGACATCCCAGGCCTTGCAGGTCATTGTGGAGGAATGGGCCACAGAGGATTCCCAGGTGGATGGGGTGTCATTTCCGGAGACAGGAAAACCTGCAGCGAGGGAGGTTTGAAAGGAGGGTGGGAGCCACGGCAATTAGACATCCAAGTGTAGACAGTTGGACATGTGAGTCTGGAGCTCGGGTGAGATCTGCATATATGCAAATTTGGGTTCTGTCCATATGTATTTGGGAGAATGTGTGGATGGAGCTGGGCTCTCACCAGTTAGTGTTGGATGGGAAGGGGAAATGGCGAAGGAAATTGGAAAGGAACAGCCCAGGAGATGGGAGGAAAACTAGCAGATAGAGATAAAGACAGACACGTGCCTGTGCGCTTGGCGGCAGGAAGGCTGGCAGTGGCTGCACGTTGAGCAGTTTCAGAGCGGCGTGGCGACGGAGCCAGCTTCCCGTGACTTGAGAAGAGAAGGGGGGTGTGGACGTTAAGACAGTTCAGAAGTTTCCTGTGGCAGAGGGGATGTGTGGCCAACCCCTAGGGAGGCTGGCACGTGGGTCACATCCCTCAGCCCTGCCCCCTCCTCGCACTTGCACCAGGCCACACGGCTCCCGCAACAAGCAGGCCGACTTTACCAAGCCATCGCGTGGGCCGGGCGCCGACGTGAGTGATCTTACTGAGTCGTCCTCATAAGCTTGTGTGGCAGGTGCTGTCATCTCCATTTTATAGAGGAGGAGTCTGAGGCTCTAGGGGCTGAAGTGGCTTTCCAAGGTCACATCCAGGAAGTGGCAAGATCCCCCCACTCATCCCTTTGTCAGATCAGCTTGGAGGCCCTGTCGCCTGGGGATTGAGGCTGGGCTCTGGGCTGACACCGCCTTGCACTGGGAAGGGGCTGAGCTGACAGTGCCCCGGCGTCTCCTCCTTCTTTCCCACAGCGGTTCCTCAGCGACTATGGCCTGCAGTGGGTGGGTGAGCCCATGGACCAGGAGGACTCAGAGAGCAAGACAGTCTCAGAGGATGGCGAGAGGGACTGGATGATGGCCAGGAAGTTCTGGAAGCCAGGTAGAGTGGGGCGTCCCCCAGGCCCTCTTCAAAAGGGATTCTCCAACAACTTGCTGTTGGCCAGCAGCTCCCCAGAGGCCCATCTCATTCATGCCCTGGCCCCCGGCCCGAGATGCCCAGGAGAGCCCACACCTTGCCCCTGGCACAGTGCAGGGGCTGCCTGAGTCTCCATCACTGAGCACTTAACCTGCTGGCCCATTTCTCCCCAGTCCCGCCTCTGCTCTCTCTTGCTCATCTGTCAGAGACCCAGAGATACAAGAGGTAGCAAGGCCTCGTTTGCCTCAGGTTGCATGGTCTACGAAACGTCACCCATCTAGAAGCTGTTGCCTTTAACAAGCAATCCTTCTGGCCGGGTGCAGTGGCTCACGCCTGAATCCCAGCATTTTGGGAGGCCGAGGTGGGCAGATCACCTAAGATTAAGTGTTCAAGACCAGCCTGGCCAACGTGGCAAAACCCTGTGTCTATTAAAAATATAAAAATTAGCCGTGTGTCGTGGCACATGCCTGTAATCCCATCTACTCAAGAGGCTAAGGCAGAAGAATTGCTTCAAGCTGGAAAGCGGAGGTTGCAGTGGGCCGAGACTGCACTCCATCCTGGGTGGCAAAAGTGAAACTCTGTCTCAATTAAAAAAAAAAAAAAAAAGCAATCCTTCTGTTCTAGAAACTGCTCCCAAATTCCCAGGCATGGCCTCCCTCTCCAGGTTTGCTTATGGCCATTGGAACCTACCTGCTTCTGTGGGCCCCCACCATGTCTTGTTTTTAACTTGGCTGCTAATATCTAGAGAGATTTCCCCCGACAGTCCCCTCCTATGGATTTGGGTCCATAGAACTGGCCGTTTCTGAAAACCAGGCCCATTCTCTTCAAAGAATGGAGATTGTCACCCAAAAGATGCTTCTCCAGGCACTAGAGTAAGGCACACTTGGGCCCTTATCTCGATGCCACCTCTCATCCCAGGTGTGACTAGGGCAGGTGACCTCCTTTCTCTGGGCCTCACTTCATCAACAAAACAGCAGTGTTCTCCTTCCCTGGGAGTTACAGGAGCAGATGAGTTAAACGCAGAGCACTTGGCTCTGGACTTGCAGCCATTGGCCTGACAAACAGGAGCCCTTGTTTCCAAAGTCTGAGGGCAGGGGTGGTCCTCTGGGAACAGGAGCACAGCTCTCAAGGGGCCCATTTGGAAGATGATGACACCTTCTTGGTTTCCTGTTTCCTGCTAGGTAAAAACCCAGACTCCAAACAGGAGAATCCTGCCTCCTGTTTAGGCCCAGGCTGTGGCCAGAGCCCCCCAAATCTCAGGGTGCAGCACCTTCACCCCTTGTTCTAAAAACATCACTTCCCATTTGTGTGCCATCTGCAGCTTTTGTTTTTTTCTTGTTGCCCAGCCTGGAGTGCAGTGCTGTGATCTCGGCTCACTGCAACCTCCACCTCCTGGGTTCAAGCAATCCTCCTGCCTCAGCCTTCCAAGTAGCTGGGATTATAGGCACCTGCCACAATCCTTGGCTAATTTTTGTATTTTTAGTAGAGACAGGGTGTTGCTATGTTGGCCAGGCTGGTCTTGAACTCCTGACCTTCTAATCCGCCTTCCTCGGCCTCCCAAAGTGGTGGGATTATAGGCCTGAGCCACCGTGCCTGGCCATTTGCAGCTTTCAAAGAATTTTCTTTTTTCTGTTTTTTCTTTTTTTTTTAATAAAGATGGGGTTTCACCATGTTGGTCAGGCTGGTCTTGAATTCCCGACCTCAGGTAATCCACCTGCCTTGGGCTTCAAAGTGCTTGGATTACAGGCGTGAGCCACCACACCCGGCCTTTTTTTTTTTTAAGGCAGGATCTCACTTTTGCCTAGGCTGAGTGCAGTACTGCAGCCTCAACCTCCTGGACTCGAGCAATCCTCCTACCGAAGCTGTCTGAGTAGCTGGGACTGCAAGCATGTGCCACCAAAGCCAGCTGATTTTATTTTTTGTAGAGATGAGGTCTTGCTGTGTTGCCCAGGCTGATCTTGAACTCCTGGATGCAAGTGATCCTCCTGACTCAGCCTCCCAAAGTGCTGGGATTACAGTTGTGAGCCACTGTGCCCCACCAGCATCTTCATAGCCTTCATAGCCTTGACAGGGGCAGGGGTTATTCCATTTCACAGATGGGTAAAGGGAGGCACTTAAGGAGTCTATGGACTCATTGAGGGGAGAGGGGCAAGACTTAAGGCTGAGAGCCCATCAGAAGGCAGTTGGTCACCGAGGCAGAAGATGAAATGATGTCCAGCTCGAGGGTGGGGATGGTGAGAAGGTACTGGCAGAGAGATTTAGGTGTAATTCGTGGCCTTGGTATCTGTACATGAGGGGGACTGGAGGAGTCAGGGATGACCGAAGGGAGCAGAGCTGTGGGAAAGATGCTGAGTCCATTGGGACACAGCAAAGCTGGAGGCTGTGCGGCCTGGATGTTGCTGGGAAGGGGAGCGTGGCCCTGCTGCCCAGGACGCTGTAGGCCCTGGCATGCCAGCACCAAAGCTCTAACTGAACCCAGGGTGGGTGTCATGGGGAGAGTTCTCCAGGGACCCCTGGCGTGAGTGCGAGGTGAGGCCCTATCAGGTGGCCGCAGGTGCTCTAAGAATGCCTATCCTGGGTCTAGGCCAGAGGCCCACCAGTGCCGCACCCCAGGCCCTGCCGTGACAGGTGGGGCTCAGGCTTTAGGTGGTCTGCCATCTTGTTGCCAGGCAGCCTTCCTCCTGGCCAGGGCCACCTCCCGGCTCCCTTCCAGACGGCTGGTTTCTGGACTTGGCTCTGTGGATTCCTACTCTGTCCTAATTGGTTGGTTGTTCTCTGAGTGCCTCAAGTCAAAGTAACTCGTGAAAAACACCGCCACTCCATTGGAGGCCCTGACCACATGGCCCCGCCATGCTTTCTCTTCCTTCTTTTGTTTTTTGATTTTTTCAGCTTGGGAGGGGCCTTGATTCAGCTCTTCCTGCCAGATGAATGACATGTTTTTCATCACTAGCAGCTTCTGCTCCTGGGATTTCTCTCTCCCCTGCGTCCCCATCCCTCTCTCCCCAGGTGCCAGCCGGCTCCTGCCCAGGGCCCTCAGGCTCATAGCCCACTGACCTGATGCTCGCTGATTGCTCTGCTCTCCCTCTGTTGGAGAGGCTCCCACAGGCACTGGGGTGGAGGCTCGTGGAGTGTGAGCCAGAGCCGTCTGTGCTGAGCCAGGGGGGATGATTCAAACGTTCTGGAGTCTAGGACTCTTGCCTTAGGGAGGAGGGCCGGTGGGGGTGTGAAGGGGCCCAGCAGTGGGGAAGCCGTGCAGGGGCTTGGCCTCAGGCTGGATCGCTCACTCTCCCCCTCTCTCTGCCAGCTTCATAGAGGATGATGCTGTGCCAGGTGCTTCAGGGTCCTCGGAGACATGAAAGGGACAGTCCTGCTCTGGTCACACACCACTGGGGCCAGGTGTTGGGCCTCGGGGCTGAGCGCTCTGGTCAGCTCTGAGGTTCTCACTTCCCTCCCCCTGGCACTTTCTGAGCTCCTCACTCCCTGCTTCCTATTCCCCTGAGAATCCTGACCTTCCCATCTCCCTCTGAGGTCCCCACTTCCCCTACCCCAGTCAGTCCCTGCCTCCCTCCGTGGCTCCACCTCTCCTTGCCAGCACCTCAAATGCCTCCCTCCTTCCTCCCAAGCCCCACGCTCCTGAGTCTGGGTTGGAGACCCCCTGACTCTGCAGCCTGCGTGACTCGCCCCTGGGGCTGCCCTTCAATCCCTCCAGCCACAGCTGCCTGGCCCAGCTCCTCCCCACCTGCACTTCCACTTCCAGCCTTTGCTCCTGCTCTGTCCCCACAGAGTGCCTTGCCCCCTTCTCTCTCCCCTGGCCAGCAAACCCGCCTGCCCCGTGTGGACTGTGCTGCTGCTGTGGCTTCGTGGGGAGGGCTCTCCTTGAGGGAAGTGGCTAAAGGCTCTGGCTGAGGCGGGGTTCAGGTCGGGTCAGACCCCAGATCGGCAGCTTGCTGACCCCCTCTGAGTTCCTTTCCTCCTCAGTTGTGCTGAAGGGCTCCTAGGGCCACTGAATGGATGTGGTAATGAACTGTGACAGTCACTGTCACCTAGCCGTTGTCATGCTTGTCCCAGTGCTTGGCACATGGGCAAGGGCATGTGTCACTGCATGTGATTGGCTGTGATTCCCATGCGCCCAGGCTCGGATGATCAGAGCACTCTGCAACAATCGCCTGCATAGGATGAGGTGGGGACAGGGTGGCGCATAGCTCAATGGCAGGGGCCGGAGAGAGCTGCAGGTGGGACCCGGCGGGCCTGAGTTCAGATCTTGCCAGGCCAGAGGCTGGCTGAGTGCTCTGGCAGTGACCAGCCCCACAGGGCCTCCTTTCCTGCACTGGCCCCTCTGAGGAGCAGAGTGACTGCAGTAAAGTGCCCAGAGTGGGGCCGGCTTGCAGGTGTGTGGTAACAGTGGTTCCATTTCCTGTTGCAACTGTCTGCCTGAGGGTCAGGGGCAGGCACAGGGAGGGCGGCACCACGTGAGCTGCTGGGGCACCACGGCACTTGTCAGTGAGGGGCTGCCAGCTCTCCACTGAGATGGTAGGGTTTGGCCCGCTTCTGGGCTCCACAGTCCCCTCAGTGATACTTACACATGCCATTGTCACTGTTTGCTGCCCTTTTGTCTTCACTTGAGTCTGAGCCTAAGGATGGCAGGACTCTGGGTGTGGCCTGGCAGGACTCTGGGCATGACTGGCAGGGCCTAGCAGAACATGGGTGCTCCTGCTTCTAGTGGCCCAGCCACTCTGGGCCAGGCCCAGGGCTCAACGCTCCCGAGTTCAAGGGGTGTCCAGCATGGCTGAAAGGCAAACAAGCAAGCAGATCGCAGTGGCCTGTGACGAGGGCCAATGGAGCCGTCCCAAGGACTCCAGGCATGCAGCCTCAAGGTGGGCGGGGGGCGGGGATGCTCCTAGCAAGGCTTCAGGAGGAGGTGGGGCTGAGTGGGAGCAGCTTGCGCCAACGTTGAGTGGGTGGTGCTAGGGACAACGGTCGCCGTGTGCCAAGCACTTCTGAGCCTCACAGCCCCTGTGAAGCGTGGGAGCTTTTATTGTCTTCATCGTACAGAAGAGGAAGCTGAGGCCTATATAGGCCCAAGGTCACAGAGCTTGGAAGTGCCCTGCAGTGCCCAGCAGAGTGCAAGGGGAGGAGCATGTTGAGGGGAGGCTGGATAGGCCAGGTGCTAAGTAAGGGTCTTGGGAGTTGGGCCAAAGAGCTTAGACTTGACCTCCCTACTCCTCACTTTAATATGCTCGTGGGCTCTCAAAGTTGGATGAGGCCTCAGAGGTGATCTCCCAGCCTTGCCACCCTCCCTGGAAAAGGGACCTGAGTAAGCAGCCTCCCAAGAACCAATATTGAGAGGCAGCCTACGTGATCACTGACCACTGAGGCTGAGTCACTTGGGCCCTGCAGGCTGCATGATCTGGGGCATGACACCTCGCAAGGCCCAGTTTCCTCATCTGTAAAACGAGAACAGTGATGCCTGCCTTCCGGTGCTTGGCACAGAGTCGTCATTGAGACAGGTTCACCAGCTGGAGCTTGCAGGCAGCACAGGGTTCTTACCCTCTCCCCATTGTGCAGAAAGAACAGCTGTGGCTGAAAGAGGAAATGCCTCTCCATTGGAGTTCTGCTGCTAGCTCAGGGCAGGCCTGGGACTTGCCCTCTGACCTTCCTCACCCTGTGTGATGCCCCCCGACCCCGACTGCACCTCTCTCCATCCACGGGTCGGGCCTCTGTTGAATCCTTGTGGGGTGGTGGCAGCTGACTGGCTTCACGCGGTCCTGCTGTGGTAGCTCTTCTTGTCTCATTCTTTCAGTGCTGGTTTGCCCAGAGCTGTGGTTCTTCTTCCTGGCCCCAGTCTCATCTCCACTCTATCACATCCAACGCCTGCTGAGCCCACCCGCTTTTACTTTTTTAAGCCAGGGCCGTTTTCTTGGCAAGCTTCTCTCTTCTCTTTCATCGTTTCTCCGCATCCTCCCTGTTCTGACCCCATCCCATGTCGATGACCCACGTTCATCAGCCTGAAAAAGCCCTGGCCCTGGGAGGCGGCAGGAGCACTGAATTAGGAGTTGGTATATTTGGTGCTCTTCCTGGCTCTGTCTGGTGTGATCAGGCCATGTCATCTGACCTTTCTAGGCCTCACTTTCCCCATCTATAAAGAGAAGGGAGCCCTGGCAACAGCGAGACCCTGTCTCTACAAAACAAAAAAAATATTTTTTAACTAGCAGGGTGTGGTGATGCCTGCCTACGGTCCCAGATACTTGGGAGGCTGAGGTGGGAGGATCAGTTGAGCCCGGGAGATCAAGGTTGCAGTGAGTCATGATCATACTGGTGCACTCCAGCCTGGGTGACAGAGGGAAACCCTCTCTCGAAAAGAAAAAAAAAGAGGTTTGAGGCAGGCATTGTATGAGATGATCTGTTCTGCTACTGTTTTCAGGTTTGCCAGTTTGGTTTTAAAGTAGTTAGTTGTTAAAATAATGTCTTGATATCATTCTGTTAGGTGAGTTTTTCCTGGGAATCTCAGGGACTATGGGGGAACCCCAGGAGGAGGTGGGGGCAGGGATAGCCCCTTCAGCGGTAGGAAGTGTAGGGGAGGGAGAAGGCCAGCTGGGGCCTACCGTTTCACCCGCTGCAAAGGCAACAGGAAACACATCAACACCTTTGTGGTACCGCCACTGCACTGCTGAGGGGAAGGGAATTCGGTCCCCAGAGCCCTGACCCACATCCTGCTGCAGCCTGCCTGTCCTGTTGAAAAACAGCCTCTCCGAGGCCCCGAAAGTTACTGGTGTGTGGTAGCATACACCTGAATGGATGACTTACTTGGGGGCCAGGTCCCATCAAAGATGACACAACAGGCCCCTGGTCTGTCCCCAGCCAGCATCCACCTGCCCTCCACCTTTCAGCTCTGTTATCCGTCATGGCTGTCCCCACCACTCCATTTTTTCCCCCGAAGCCAGTGCACAGCTGTCTGCACCACACGTTTTTCAGAAGAGGAGGCCAGAGCTTTGTCAGCTTCTCAAAGGGGTCTGTGACCCAGAAATAGTTGCATAACCTAAGGTCTGTCCCATATCTGTTCTGTCCAGCAGCTGTCCCTACATCCTCCCTAAGAGCCATCTGTCCCTCTTCTGACCTCCCTCTCCTGATGGTGCAGATGGGTGGGAAAATAGACTTGAGAGTCAGCCCTGGCTCCCTTCCCAGTTCCTCCTTTCATTTACCACGTGGCTTGGGAAGAGTCGTTTTTCATCTCTATGGGCCTGTTTCCTCATGTGTAAAATGGAGAAAAATAACCCCTGCCTTATAGCCTCAGGGCTGGCCTAAGGACCACATGTGCAAGGTGGAGTTGGACACAGGAGCAAACATGGACAGGGTGCATGTTCCAAGCCGGCTCTTACGTGGTCATCCTGGAGGCTTACAGCCATCCTAGGGGGCAGATACTACTGTCATCCCATTCTAGAAGAGAATGCTGCAGCACAAGCATTAAATGACCGGTCTAAGGTCACACAGGTAGAAGTGGAGGAGCTGGGATTTGAACCCAGAAGACCTTGATCCACAGCTGGGAGCTCTTCCCTGCGCTTTTCAGCTGCCAACCCAGTGCCTGACACAGATCTGAGATCAGGTCCTGCTTCTGCTGCCTACTGCTGTGTCCCTCGCAAGCCACGTAACTTTCTCTAACCCCCAGTTTCCTCATCTGAAAAATGGAAGTGATTCTAGCCTCTACAGATAGGCTTGGTAAGAAGTGGGGATGAGATATGGATAGTAAACCCCTAGCACAAAATAAGTGCTCAATAAAAGACAGCTGCTGTTATTATCTAGTATTAGTTGTCCTTCCTTTTTCCCAGGCAGTTACTTAAGGAGACACTAAGACCACTGCCCAGCTTGGGAGGGAGCCACAGAGGCCAGGGCTGCTGGGACATGGCAGCCAAGAGGCAGCTCATAGGTGTCTGTCTGTCTTCTTTGCCAGGGGACTCATTGGCACCCCCTGAGGTGGACTTTGACAGGCTGCTGGCCAGCCTGAAGGATCTTAGTGAGCTGGTGGTAGAGGGTGACACCCAGGTGACACCAGTGCCCGGCGGGGCGCGGCTGCGTACCCTGGAGCCCATCCCGCTGAAGCTCTACCGGAATGGCATCATGATGTTCGACGGGCCCTTCCAGCCCTTCTACGATCCCTCCACACAGGTAGGAGTGGTGCAGGGGAAAGTGCGCTAGTGTCCCTGCTCTCCACTGTTAGTTGGGGATGATGGAGCCAGCTCCCCCCAGGCCCAGCCTGCCCTCCACAGGGCTCCCAGGCCAACGCACAACCTGCAGAGGCCCCTCCCTAAGCCCTGGGACTCAATGTTTCCACAGGGTGTGGCACTGGGTGACCCCCGGATCTAGGGACTGGCATCCAGACCAGTGGCAGGGCAGGGTGAGTGCAAGCCCCAGGCCACCCCTTCACTTTTCCTCTCCCCTTACAGCGCTGCCTCCGAGACATACTGGATGGCTTCTTTCCCTCAGAGCTCCAGCGACTGTACCCCAATGGGGTCCCCTTTAAGGTGAGCTGCTCCTCAAACCATATCTTTGGAGATTTTGGATGGAGTGCGGATACACAGCCTCACAAAGCAACTCCCATTCTGAGGGGAAGCCACTGCGCCCCCTGGAGGACCCCAGTCTGATGCCTTCCAGGAGGATGAGCCTGAAGCCTGGCTGGGAAGGGAGTGGAGAGGCTGAACAGCAAGCAGCGCCCTCTGCTGGCACTGTGGAGACAGCCTTGGCTGCGGGGCCACTGCCTTCTAGTCCCCCCAAGCATTCAGGACACCTTGGCAAGCTGCGGTTCCTGCAGAAGTGGCCTGGCTTCCCCCAAGCCTCCTGAAGCTAGCTGGGTAGGGTGGGAGGCAGGGCTGTGAGCCACAAATGCAAAGCAGAGGGGACAGATGTTGGGACTCGAGGACAAGGTAGAGCTGGCCCGTGGGTAGGTGCCACCACCAGAGCCCGCAAGGCTGCATGTTCCAGAGGGTGGTGGGTTAGTGCCGCAGTGAGGGCATGTCAGGGAGGGAGCATGTTGCCACCAGGGCTCAGGAAACAGCCTGAGTCATGACTGGGGGCGTTGAAGGCATCCGTGCCACCATGGGGGCCTCGTAGCTATGCCTTGATGAGGCAAGTGGGGCGCCATGTACGATGATGGGGTTTGTGCTGCAGACTGGACAAAAGCAGGGGCTTCGTCCTCTCCTGACCCCCTGACACTCTGCTTTCACGGTAGGCTCCTGAGATGGGGGTCTCTGAGGAGGGTGTCAGTACTGCAGATTCAGCTGGTGTGGATGGGGTGCTTGTAGGAGCAGCAGGGCCCAGAGAGGTGACATTAGAATGAACTATGGCTCTCCTGAGGCCTGGGTTTCCTCATCTTTAAAATGGGGGTTGCATTAGACCATACCCTTGGCGTGTGTTTGGGCAAATAGCGATGAAAGTGGGGCCAAGGGCTGAAGAGCCGGGCCCGCTGCTGTCACCCTTCTTTCTTGCCAGGTGAGTGACTTGCGCAATCAGGTCTACCTGGAGGATGGGCTGGATCCCTTCCCAGGCGAGGGCCGTGTGGTGGGCCGGCAGCGGATGTGCAAGGCCTTGGACAGGGCGGAGGAGCGCCCAGGTGAGTTTGGCCTCCAGGCTGAGCCAGGGCCAAAGAACTGAAGAACAAGCTCCAGGCAGGCTCCAGCACCTCTCACAGTCCTTCCTGGGCCTCGGTTTCCAATGCATCCCTGCAGGCTCCAGGATGACTGCTGAGAAATTTCTGAACAGGCTTCCCAAGTGTGTGATCCGGCAAGGCGAGGTGATTGACATCCGGGGCCCCATCAGGGATACCTTGCAGGTGAGGCCAACCCTGACTCCCTCAGCCCTCTTAGGGGAACTTTATCACCAGCCCTGGTCCAGCTGCCAGAGCAGTGTCCTATCTGGAGACTCAAGCTTGAGGCCCCTGATGAGTCCCTCAGAGCTGTTGCTCTGCTGTCTCCTGGAAACTGTGAGGCTGGTGAGGGCAATGGCTGGGCCCCAGGAAGCAGCTGGGTTGGTTGTAAAAGGGCTAAAGTCAGAGTCCAGGCCAGGACCCAGGCCACCCCATCAAGGCCTAAGCCAAAATATCCAACTCAGTACTGGGTACTCCCTTCGTGGTGGCCCTACAGGCCCCTCAGACTCTATCTGGCCCTCATCATTCTGTCTTCTCACTCCCTATCCTGCTTCTCCTTCTAGGTGTCCACCTGTGAAAGGCACCAAACCTGTTTCTCAGGCCTCCTCTGCCTCCCTTACCCACACATTGCTAAGTCCTGTCTGGTCTGTCCACCCCAAGAACTTCTCCCATATGCATATCTTCTCCCCATTACCAGCACCCACCACCCTCGTCTAGGGTCCAGAGTGTCTCTCCCAGATAGCTGCCTCCCACTGCCACTCCTGCCCCTGACGACCATCCTCCAGGCTACCTTCTCTGTTGAAATCTTCCAGTGGTTCTTGGGATAAAGCCAGGTTCCTTATGTTGGCACTCAAGGCCCATCCTACATTGCCAGGCCCCTCCTCACACCAGCTTTTTCCTTTCAGTCCAATTGATCCCCAGCTTCAGCCACGCATACTGCTGGCAGTTGCCCAAATGTATCACCTCCTCTAGGAAGCTTCCCCTGACCCCAAGATCTTCGTTGATGCTATCTGGAATATCCCTGCACCCATTCCATTTCTAAGAACTCGCACTCATCCTTCAGTCACAGCTCAGTTGTCATTTTCTGGGGAAAGCCTTTCCTGACCCCAGGCTGCGATAGGCTTCCAGCCTGGTCATCATGTGTCTCCATTAGACAGAGCCTCCTTCCCCTTCCATTACCTCTCCTCTGGCCTTGGTTCATACAGAACACCCCCTCCCGCTTTGCTCACTGGTCTCATCTGTCCCTGGTCAAGGATGTGTCCCTCCAAGGATTGGGGGGATGGCTCAAATGGGGCCTAAGGCTCTGTTCCGCCTCCGTTGATACCTTCCAGAATTGCTGCCCATTGCCTGCCCGGATCCAGGAGATAGTGGTGGAGACGCCCACCTTGGCTGCTGAGCGAGAGAGGTGAGGGCAGGATGAGAGAGGTGAGGGCAGGACGGGGAGGTGAGGGCCTGGGGGCATTGGGTCACTGGAAGCGCTGATGGCCTGTGGGCTGTGCAGGTGCCAGGAGTCGCCCAACATGCCGGCACCCCCGCTCTCCATGCTGCGCATCAAGTCTGAGAATGGGGAACAGGTCTTCCTACTGATGATGCAGCCTGACAACACCATCGGGGACGTGCGAGCCCTGCTAGCACAGGCCAGGTGGGGGCAGGGCAGGGCCGGGGCCACAGAGGGGCTCTGGCCCCACTGCCCAGCCTGATCTGCTGTGCCTGGTCCCCAGGGCCATGGATGCCTCTTCCTTTGAGATCTTCAGCACATTCCCGCCCACCCTCTACCAGGATGATGCACTCACACTGCAGGCTGCAGGCCTTGTGCCCAAAGCAGCACTGCTGCTGCGGTCACCCCGAGACCCGAAGTCCAGCCTGAACTCCAGTCCTGGTCCCTGTCCTGGGCCCAGCCTCCAATAAAGCACCCGCCCCCTCCACCCGCTGCTCCGCCAGGCTCTCAGGGGTGGGCCATCGCGCCAGGCGTGTAGGAAAGGCCTGGGACCAGCTGGGCCAGGGAGGGGGCGGTGCCGACCCGCCCCTAGTAACTCGAGCCCCAGTTGGCAGGCTTGGCTGCTGGGTCTTTGTCTTCTAGGTTCCTCTTTCTCCCAAGAAGGAAGGAAGGGCTAAGTGGATCCTGTAAAGGGAGGGATGCAGTGGAGGGAAGGAGCTGGCCCAGCTGGGGCAGCAGAGCCTCACTGTGAACACGTGCAGCCAGCAGATACCTGTGCAGAAAGGCACAGACCCACTCTTCAACTCGTGGGGAGATGTCAACACTGCACAAAGCCATTTTGCCACTATACTCATGCCCCCAAACTGGCAGAACTGCAGCTGGGTACCCACCTCCCGTGACAGACTCATACTTAGCCATTCTGCTCCAACGCAGGCAGGCAGGTGCATGGGATGGCCACACTCACTGACAGGCATGCAAATGTGCAGTACACACAAGGCACAGCGTGATATGGACACCATCACATGCATATGAACTGGAGGATGTCCCAGACATCTCCAGAAACCACTGGTCCATACAGGTATGTGTGTGCCAGACATATCCAAACACATGCACTAACATGGAGGTGACAGTCCCATGAGGAGAGCTCTACCAACCTTCCCACAGAGCACAGCCTCAGCACAGTGACAACTACCAACCTTACCCAGGGCAGGGACCCAGGAGGCCCAGGCTACAACCAAACAGACACAGTGCCAATGGAACAGGACATTTAATTGTCTCTAGGGTCCTCCTTGGAGAGGGATTGCGGGGCCTTTGGCAGAGCTCTGGCTGATGGAACCAACAGAGGTGCCCATCAGCCAGTGCCAGGCAGGATGGTGGTCCCAAGGCTTGGCTGGGGACAGCCAGCATTTGGGGCTGTTGCTTAAGACAATTTCTGAGACCAGTTGGTAAGGAATGTTGCCTTTGAATGGAGAAGGGGGGACTACATTTAGAAGGGAGGAGAAGTGGCCTGGGTTGGGGGAGGGACTCTAAGGTCAGGTTAGGAATGACAGGGAGTTGGTCACAAGGTCCTTCATGGCCAGGTGAAGGCTAGGGGGAGTGTGGTAATGGCGTCCAGCAGGGGAACTGTGGGCAGGCTTGACTCAGGCCAGCTTCAGGAACTCCTGCAGCGTGTTTTGTTCCACCGCCTCCACGAAGAGCTCATAGTCCTGGGGAAGGGGAGGCAAGGGGTGGTCACCTGAATGCAGGAGGCCCAAGTGCTTCATGGCAGATCTGATCCTGGCCAGAGTCCTCCTCCAATACTCCCCCCACCCGCCAGCCCCCAGCCCATACCCCACAGTACTGGTCCCCGTTGACAATCTGGGGTGGGGTGGCCTTGGGGTTGCCCGCCAAGGCTCGCATCTCATCCCTCAGGGCGTTGTCCTGGGAGATGTCCACTAGCTGGTATTGGATGCGCTTCCCATCCAGGATCCGGGTCACCTCGCTCTGCTGGGACTTGATCTGGGGACAGAGGGTGGGCAGGGGTTAGTGGATGGGCTGGAGGGTTAACGGGGAGAACTCTGGGCAGGGTGAGAGGCTGTGACCAGGAGCTTTTGTCCCCCATCCCCCTCCACACAAGGGGAGGGTTCTGGCCTCTAGGAGTTGGGAGGGTGAGTCAGGCTTGAGGTAGTGCAGATGAAGAGAGGGATCATCAACCACGGGGAGGGGGTCAGAGTAAAGGGAAGTGGGATTAGGCTCAGGGTGGGGAGGGCAGGGCCAGGATCCCCAAGCCCCGGAAGAGCAGGCTGCCGTTGTGGTCAGGGTCAGGTAGTGGGAGTGCAGAGAATGGGTGTGAGGGTGATGGGGGATGGGCGCGGGCAGTTCATGCGGCGGCTGCAAAGGACCCAGGATGCCCGACGAAGACGCTCAGGATGGGGCCTCGGGACTGGATTCGGGAGACCATGCCCAGCACCCTGACGACGCCCCCCCCCGCCCCGCCCCTGTCCTGGGGGCGGGTCCGGGACGCTAGGGTCTGAAGCACCAGGACACAGCCGCGTTCTTCCCCACCGCCAGTCCAGGCGCACACTTACTTCGCGGGAGCCGGTGACCGACGTGCTGTAGACGCGCAGGCCGCTCATGCTGGGGGTAGACCGACGGGCCGGCGGGCAAAGGGCGGCGGTAGCGACAGCTGCACTGCCGGTAGACTACGCCGCCGCCGCGCTCGGGAGCGGTTTCCTTCCTGCTCCGCCCGCAAGTCATCGCTCTAGGGACCAATGGGTGGTGCGGGCAGGCGGGGCGGGGCCTGCGTGACACCGCCCCACGCGCCGAGGCCCCCTCCCTTCCCCCCGTGACCAGACGCGCAGAGGGACCCGTCCCACGCAGGGCCGCCCCTTCTGCGGCTGCTCTACTCGTCGTCTTCGACCCTTCCCTGATCTGGAGCTCAGTGTGAGACTGGGGAGAGGCTTAATGGCAGGACAGGCCCGGGAGAGGGTCTGGCAGGGACCTCCTTTCCAGCCTCACACAGGTTTGGTGCATCCAACTCCCCAGCCCCGAAAGCGGCCGTCTCCAGGAGGAGGTGCCTTAATAGTACAGCGCAGCTTGGGGCTTTGGAAGGCTTGAGCTGCTTTCAAACCCAAGTTCCCAAACTAAGGAACCTTGTTCCAAGGGAACCCGCCCCCCCTACCCCGCCCCGACTAACTCTGGGGGATAGGAACCACAGGACAGCAGAAAGAGCCTGTGCTTAGAGATTCTCCCCCAAGTTCCTCTCCACTCAGTTGGGAAGGTTTACACAAGGAAAGGTGGTGGCAGGACGCTGAGGCCACACCCTCAAGGAACCAGGTGGAGACCAAGGCTGACAGCTGGAAAGTGTGGCAGTAGAGGGTGGTGTCAGGACTCTCAAAAGCCTGGGCTCAAGCTGACCCTTAAGATCCACCTTTGGTCTTGGGGTGGTCCAAGCTCAAACCCAGCTCCACGCTGCAGATGGCATTCCAAAACCGATACTACTCCCAGCAAGAATTCAGGGATTGAGGGAGCAGACTCCAGCAACCAGCCCAATTTTGGAGACCTAGCTATCTGTGTGGCATTCAATGTAATGCTTTTCAGATGTCTCCCTGGTCCAGGGCTCAGGCAGGTAACAACCCAAAGACAACCCTTAGCTTTGGTAAAGTGACTTCCAGAGGCTGCTGACTTCCCACAAGGACTGCTGAAACTTTCCAGTGACAAACTTCTGCTATGACTCAGGGCAGGTTTGCCCAACAGAAAGTGAGCGGGAAGAGATTTGCTCCTATAGAACGACAGAGGGCGGATGTGGCAGAGATATGGACATGAGGCTGGACCTGCCAAAGGTTCCTCCTTGCTGCTGCCTGGGGAACCTGGCTGAACATCCAGACTTTGGCTCTAACAAACAAGCCAAAGTGAGGGGTAGAATAGCGTGGTGGTGGTGGTGATGGAAGGCTATGGAAAACTGAGGAGTCTGTTAAGATATTTTATTTTATAATCAAAATAGGCAATACAAACAAGTTGACATAACAAATATTCATATAAATAACTGGTTATAAACCTTATGAAGAAAAATACCCGTGAGCATGGTGGCTGGGCTCCCAATGCACAGGGTGGAGACCAACCAGGCGGCTCTGCCTTCAAGAGGCAGGAGCCCAGAGGCTGAAGGGATGGCTGGGTGGGGCTGCTCTGAATGGAAGGGATAAGTCACTCTATAAATAAAACACAAACTTGTAAAAACACTTAAGAAAGAGCCTCATTCAGGCCCAGGCGTGAGGTCTAAGATGCTGCCAACAGCCCAAAGCTTAGCAAAAATCTTGTTGTGGCTGACTCTGGCCCACACATGGCCCCTGCCTGGCCTGGCTCCAGATTTACAGGAGGCATGGCTGGCCCAACAACCAGATACTAACAAGTGTGAGATGCTCCCTAAACCAGGAGGCAAGAAAAACCAGAGGGCAAAGGGCCCTCTCTAAAGCCCCAGAGAAACAACCCAGAAAACATTGAAAGCTGTACTTCAAAGCTGACTTGTACTGGGTACTCTGAAGTTTCAAGGAGGCCAGAGCAGGAAAGGGAAAGGACTGACCCCCACTGCCCTCAACACAAGAGAGGCACAAATTAGAGGGCTGGGCACAGGGTGTAGCCCTGGGTGAGGGAGTAAGCAGCTTGACAGTTGCCCTTTGGTCTCTGGGTTAGAATTCTGCCCAAGGCTAGAAGCACAGAGAAGAGTCTGTACTCTTAAGTCCAGGAAGGGGGCTACCTGGAAGGCCTGAGAACAAAGGAGAAAGGGTCTGTGCTAAACATATGGCCAGGGCCCTAGGGACACAAGGCAGCTGGAGAGTGGTATCTCTTGTTAAATGGCATGGTAGGCAGATTAGAGTCCCAGCTGTAATCCCTAGGTCCCCAATCCTAGTAGTTATATGCTAACCAACACATTACCCTGAGGCTTCTGGGAGAACAAGAGCCCTGAGGAAGAAGCAATGAGACCAGGCATCAGAAAACCCAGAAAGCAGCTCAGTTCCCAGGAAGGCTGGCACAGGGGGCCTGAGAATTCTTTAATGGCCATTGTTACTGGTACTCGCTCAGCCTTTCCAGGCCCCTCTGATGACCTCTCTAGTCAGCAGGACCAAGGTATAAAGTGGGAATGAACATGGATCTACCCCATTGGATGGAGAAGAAAAGTGGACAGCTTGTTCACCTCTGATGTTAGTCTAGGGCTGGGAACAGTTTGTGAAGACTTATCTGTTGTACCTGCCAAAAGTTAATTCGTAACTCACCCTCGAGAGTGAATTAACAGGACAAACGTAATCCAACATGCCAGTGTGGGGTAGGACACAGTTCCCTAATCAGCCCTCGGCCCCCAGATGCAGGCTCTCCCCTCCCCTCTGACACATCTCTCTGGGAATAGCAAACAAGAGAATGTCAGAGCAGAAACCTGCTGGACTAGGCTCTCAGCAGCCCAGATCCTCCCTGGGGGAAATTCCCCAGAATTCCTCACTGCGTGACACAGTTTTCTCCCATGTCCTGGGCATATCTGTCTGACATGGTGGTCCTTAAGTCCTCAATGTCACGATGCAGCTGTTGAACCTCTTCTAGTTTCTTCTTGATCACATCTGGCTTCTGCAAATCTAGCTGAGTTTCTGGGTGCTGTGCTGCTGGGGAGAAGAGCATTTCAAGAGAATGTTAGCAAGTCAGTTGCGAGACACTTTCATGTGGAGGGGGCAATTATGGACAGGCAGTATTTTGAACCCACAGTCTTGGGACATGAACTTAAAAAAAAAATCTGGGGATAGTGGGCTGGGAATTTGCTGCTAAAGGCCCACTTTTAGTTTGTCCTGCATGCAAGTACCCCACAGCTTGTTTCCAAAAACAGATTTATGAACACCTACTTTGTAAAACAAATAAATGTCCAGAAGGCAGTGGCCAGGCCTATGTACTCTGTCCACATATTATCGTAAGAATATGCGAAAGGGGGATGAGGGAGAGAAGAGAAAGAAGGCTCCTTTGTTCTGGGCCCCTAGACTGGTTTGAGGACTCACAGTGAATGCCCAGGAGCAGGGAGAGATTGGGGTCGTGGCCCTGGGCCCTCTGGGTCACAATGCTACAGACAGCCTGCAGATCTTGAAGACAACTGGCCAACTCCTGGTGTAGCGCAAGTGCCAGCTGGGCCGTGTCTGGTGAAGGTGGAGACCCTGGTTGGGCCTGGCGCAGGTGCTCCTGGAGCGTCAGATTCTTCTCTATCAAGTCCTGGTTTTGCACTGAAAGCTGAGCAGATAGACAGGTAAGAACATTAACTCAGGCCCAGGGAGAGGAAGAGTATCTGTGCATGAGTGTGTGTGGGTGTGGAGAGGATGGGTGAGTCACAAGCAGTGTCCCCCTTCCCCAATCCTATCCCTGCCCACAGGCTTAGCACTTCTCCCACCATCAATATCAGGCCTGGTTCCTCTTGTGGGTAGGTTAGGCACTGGAGAGGAGGCCAACCCTCAGCTGGTTCTGAGTCATCAGCATCCAAGTTTCTGTTCAAGAACCAGAGAAGATGCTCCCGCCCCTAGGAACTCTATCTCAAGCCAGTCCCTCAGCCAACTCTGTTAGCCAGGCTATTAGAGAAGGCTTAATGTGAACCGTGAAATCTGAGGAGACACTGGTTTCAATCTCTCCCTGCCACCCTGACAAAAGTGGCCACCAGCCAGCCTGATCACAGTTTGTCAAAGGAATAAAGAGAGTAAGACAGACAATATGACAACTAGTAGCCACTGGGTGGGGGGCTGGAGAAACTGGGACCTGGAGGATCCAGCACTGGAACGAGTCCTGCCTTTTCAACCTCTCACCTGATTACAAAGACCAGCTATTCATGTGTGTCTGCCTGTTTCCCTCTCTCTTCCTGACAGCTTAATCTACTTTCCTTCCCTTCCTACCTTGATTGTGTTTTTATAGAGTCTGAATAGAGTCCCTCCTTCAGTCCCAGGCCCTCTAACCAATACTGGGCCATGTGACAATTCTAGCTCAAGGAGGTTCCTTCCTAGGCACTAGGCCAGTCAGTGAACTTGGTTGCCCCCTGCTGACAGCTCTGTTTAGTGCATGAAGGCCACCAAATCCTCACAGTCTTTCAAGAACTCTCCACTCAGAAACCTAGGGCTTCAAGCAGACAAAGAGAGAATGATTTTCCACATCGAAAAGCATTGCTGGGTAATTATGGACATGCTACAACAAGCTTAGGGTCTGCAATATAAAGGATGATCAAGCACCTTTCCTCTACCCACAAAGCTCAGTAGGGACCTCTCCCTTTCAAACACTGGGGCCCTTATCGGGGTAGGGATGGGAAGGGCATACAAAGAAATCGGGTTTGTGGAGGCAGAACCAAGAGGCCCGACTACTGCTGCTCACCTCCTTCACGGCTGTGCGCAGCTGCTGCAGGGCTGCATCCCTTCGCTGGGCCTCCTCTCTCAGGGCCTGGCTTGTTCCTTCTTCTTGAGCCACTTCCTGCTCTAGGCTCTGAATCACACAGCAAGATGTTGAGGGAACACAGCAGGGGTAACAAGTCTGGTTCAGACAGTATCACCGCTGGCTTGGACTACATAGCGAAGACTCACTCTACCTACACACTGCTGCTAAGAGATTATTTTAGAACAGTCCTGATTTGTGACCTCCCACTAAAACCCTCCTATAGCCCTTGACCACATACCAAATAGAGGTCAGCTTTTTAGCAGGACACACCTACTTTTCTAGCCATATCTCTTTCCATCCTCCACACTGCCAGCCTCTACACCAGCCACAATGAATGACTGGCCCTCATCCCTGAAGGCTGCAGCGTCAATGCCTCTGCTCACTTCTCTTCTTTGCTCAATCTGCTCTTCTGCTCTTTTACCTCCAGGAAACCTCCAAGGCCCACTTGAGCTTTCTTCAATCTGCAAATCAGATCCAATTAATCCTAATTCTACCTTGCCACTCATATCCATCATGGCTTATGGCTTATGAGTACATCTGCTTAATATTCTAGTTGGCTATGCGTATGATCCTTCCTCCCACTTGAACATAACTTTCTTGAGGGCAGGGAATGTGTTATTCAGCTGAGTTTAATATTTACTAAGCACTTACTATGATAGGCTCTGAGGACACTGAATAGAACACCAAACAGTTCCTGTCTTTTAGGAGTTAATAGTCAAGTACTCTTGACAATACCGTGTATTAGATGCTGTTCAGAGACATGGAGAACAGTAGGAGAACATACTCACAGGTACCTAATCTTGTGAGTTGTGGTTAAGTGTATTTGTGTTTGTGTATATAGGAGTGGTCAGGGGAAGGGAGATATTTAAGCTTTTAAACTTCAGCCTCTCACTCTATTCATTGAATTTTTCCTCAAATTTTGAAATTGATTTCAATGAAGTGTCAAAAATTTTTTTTGATAGTTCTCATTTTGTATTTAAAAAAATGTAACTGCCAAGAAAAACACCTCATGATCATGAAATATCCAAATTGACCATGATGAATCTAATTCCAACAAATTCACCTGATTTTAAATTTGCCTAAGTAGTCTTATCATAGGTAAATGTGCCACATAAAATGTTGGGCTTTTCCAAACTTTATGAAACCCCAGGGTTCTAGGAAACCTACTTTGAGATCCATTAAAAACTCTACTAAAAACCTGGAATTTTAAATGGGTACATAATAAAATGCTCACCAGGCTTGACTACCTCCTTACAGGACTTGAAAGAGGAACTAGACACAGCCCAATCCACATAATGGCAAAGGCAAGATTGCAGCCTCCATTTATTCCCTCAAAATGAGTGTACTTCAGATGTTTTGGTGTGAAAACTTTTCGAGTCCAAAGAGAAGCTGAGTGAACCTGCTTACCCAGGATTTCTTGGATAACCCAGTTAAAGATACTCCCACTCTGGCCCAAAATAGAAACCTGGAGTCATCTTTGATTCTTCCTATTCTTCAACCCCTACATCCTGTCAGTCACTGATTCTGCTTGATGTTACCTCCTAAAGTCACTTAAATCTGTCCCCTCACATCTCCCTGCTGCTATGCTGCCTTATGCCAGGTTCCCTCATCATCTCTCACTAGAATTTCTCCAACAGTCCCCTGGACCTTTCCTCTCTCCAGGATGCCAATCTTCCACATGGCCTAAGTTGCAAACCTGACCACATCACATCCCAATTAAGGCTGGGCACAGTGGCTCACGCCTGTAATCCCAGCACTTTGGGAGGCTGAGGCAGGTGGAACACCTGAGTTCAGGAGTTTGAGACCAGCCTGTCCAATGTGGTGCAACCCCGTCTCTATGAAAAATACAAAAATTAGCCAGATGTGGTGGAAGGTGCCTGGAATCTCAGCTACTCGGGAGGCTGAGGCAGAAGAATCACTTGAACCCGGGAGGCGGAGGTTGCAGTGAGCCAAGATCGAGCCATTGCACTCCAGCCTGGGCAACAAGAGTGAAACTCTGTCTCAAAATAAAAATAAAAATAAAATTTTTAAAATGCTGTAATAGATGCCCACCACCTATCTAAAGAATAAAAGCTAACTTAATTGATAGATAAGGCCCTCCCATTGCCTGGAATGCCCAGGTCTCCATTTACCAACTTAAAGTGAATACTTCAGCAGTATCAAACTGCTTGCAGCACCACGTTCAAACTACGCTGTTTCATGTCTCCATGTTCCCACTCATGCTGTTCCTCCTATCTGGAATCCAATATATCCTATCCAGATTCTCTTCTTTGCCTGACTAACTCCTCATCCTTCTAGGTTCAGGATCTCCAGAAATCTTTTACCTTCCTTCCTCCCACCAGGATACTGTGGACACTGCTCTCACAGTAATGTGCTGAAACTCCCTACTGTATTTGTGTCCTCTCAGCAAGGCTCAAAAGCACTGACTGGGTCTCATTCTTCTTGTATCCCTAACACTGAGCAACTTGCATGGCAGAGAACAAAATAAATGTTGGCTAGATTCTAGAGATTCCATCATTAAGTTCCACCCACCATGTCCCAAGGATTCCTGCTCACCTGTACTTGTAAGCGCAACTGATCCATGTCCTGCTGCTGCTTCTCCACAATCTGAAAAGCAAAGTTATCAAGGAAGGCTGCAAGCACAAGGCTGATGGTGAGGTCAGAGGGCAAGGGGGCTATACTAGGACATGTGGTCTGGCTATTAGCCCATTAACAGTGATTAGTGAACTCTACCTACAGAAATATAAATCAGACTCTCAATCGTGGTAACTAGCTTCACAGTACTGTGTTCCAATCACAAAGACTTATCCAGGAATGTAGTGTGGACCCATGACCACTACTGGTGGAAAGGGGACTCTCATTCTAATGACTGTAGGCCAGTGGAATCAACTTTACATATAGCCAGTGCAAACTCGTTTTTTTGGTACAAGGACATGGCTAAAAATTCAGTTTAATGAAGCTTGCCATTTCCAGGGCTATGATGTTTGTTGTTATTTACATCTCTGGTCATAATGATTATCCAAGGAGGGACCCTAAACAGGCCTGGTTTCTTGTCTTTTAAAGACTGCAGGTATTATTTGCATCATTTCTGGGTGTCCTTTTTTCACTAACCTGCAATCAGTTTCACCAGCCGGCCCCTTGCTCCCTTGTCTTTGCTGGATTAAGAAACAAGGCCATCTCACTGGTTAGAACTCTGCTCAATTCAAGGGTTTGTGTATGGGCCTGAGCCATGAGTAAAGTGCACCAAACTTTACTGCACCATTTTGGGTCATCTAGTCTGGATATTCAGAGGCATATTACCCCTCCTCTTTTGCTGTATTCTAAATGAGTAAAGTTTGCGTATTATAAGGATGACTATCTAAATACAAATTACTATGCAGGATGACTTCTCAGAAAAGAAAGAAAAGCTCTTGGTAACAAATCCTAGGTAGTTCAAGGCCAAGAATTCATGTCTCCCTCCCAATACACAATCTTCTCTTTCCTCCCAGCCTATCCCCCATTACAGCCTGGACACCCTCAGTCACCTTTTGGAGCGAATCACATTGCTTCTGCCAGGACTCCATTTCCACTTCTGGACCTTCTCCACTGGTCTCCTCCATAGACTGCTTATCTTGCAGGCTGAAAGACAGTGGCCTCTTCAAGAACTCTGAAGTTAGAGACAAGTGGCTTTGATTCTGGGTTCTGTTATTTATTGCACATTTTGAGGCAAGATACTTGGTCCCCTCCAAGCTGTAGCTGGGAATAATACTTAGGTCTGTTGTAATATAAGGAATGCCACACAAAAGCTGCTCAGTATATGTTAGTTCTCTTCCCTAGGGGCCAGAATCTATACAATGTGACACCAATTCTCTACCCACTCAAGGTTCTTGCATACTTTGATATTCAAAAAATAAATATTTATCCCATGTATTTAGATTATACGTCATACATGTACATTGTAGGAAGTTTGGAAAATACAAAAGCTCCTGTTTTCTTGGTACACATAGTCTGGGGCAAAGCCAACTTTGTCCCCTAACCCCATTTCTGACTCCAACCAGTGGTTTCCTCCAGTGGGTCCCTACAATTACTTACAGCAAAGCCCATCTGCTGAGATAATCAACAGGGACACTGTGGCTAAATATGGGATGAGAAATCCAATCCATCCCATTAGAAACTGGATTTGGTCCAAGAGGCTACTGAAATAAACCATTATTTTCAGAAACTGTTATCAATATGGAAGAAGCTCCCAAGACACCCTGAGAACACATTATGGCATCTTGTTTTGTTCTCAGAACCTGTCATGGCAATGGAGAACAATCTCTAGGGCTGAAGACAAACAGATGCTCCTGGTAGCCTTTAGCTTACATGGCTCAAAATGTGGATAACTCTCAGTTCCTATCACCAGGACCCACTTGTAAAAGCATACAGATACCTCATTTCTCAGTTTATAAAGTCCTTTCATTTATTCAACACATACATACTAAGAATTACATGCCAGGCACTGGATTAGATCCTTACAAAGGCTGTGAAGATAAGCCCCCACTGCATCCCTACTCCATGCCAAAGACATATTCCTTTCCCATAAAAGCAGCTTCCTATAAGCAGCTTTCTTATTATTCACAGTCCAAACAAAGCTCAGAGAAGTAAAATGATTTTCCCAAATCACCCAAAGCCACACAGGTAGGTAAGCAGGGTGGCTATGACCAAAAACTAACTCTCCACTCCTTCCCTCAATCCCACAGGGTTATTTACCTATGTCTAGAGGAGGAGAATTCTGCTTCTCTCTGCCTCAGGCTTTCCAGTTGAATCTCCTTCTCTCTGCAGATTGCCTGGGTCTCCTCCAGCAAACTCTCCAGCTCAGTCACTTTCTCCTGCAGCTCTGTGCTCTTCGACTCACAGTCCTTAAGCTGAGAGATAGGAGCCCATGTTTTGGTCAAATAAGCCAAGGAAGACTCTCTCTGGGTACCTCAAAAAATTTGTAGTCCAGTTGCAAATCTGACAAATGTGAATCTGGACATGACTACTTTGAGATTCTCCTCTCAGGAAGTCACAGAATAACTGCATACAGCAGATGATGAAAAAGTTCCCCTGCTTGGCCACTCCCTGATACCCCAGGCATGCCGAGACATTGCTGCTACCTGTTGGCTCTGCTTCTGGTGGTCTTCCAGTGTGGGCAAGTCAGCCAGGTAGCGCTCCAAGGTCTCAATACGCTGCTGTTTCTCCCGGTTCTGCTCTGATTCCTTCTGACATTTCTTTTTCAAATTATTGATATGTTTATCACGACCTTTGACCTAGGGAAAGAAATGTCAAAAGTCTGTCTTCACCATTCACTCCTCTAGAACCCTGATGGAGTGCAGTGGTGTGATCTCAGCTCACTGCAGCCTCTGCCTCCCAGGCTCAAGTGATCCTCCTACTTTAGTCCCTGGAGTAGCTGGGACTACTGGCACATGCCACCACAGCAGGCTAATTTTTCTGTCTTTTTTAGAGATGGGGTTTTGCCATGTTTTCAGGCTGGTCTCCAATCCTGGCCTCAAGCTATCCACCCGCCCTGGCCTCCCAAAGTGCTGGGATTACAGGCATGAACCGCCACACCCGGCCACGTCAACTTTTTTTTGAAGCAACCCTTGAGGCTATGAATGTTGGTCTCAGGAAGCTAAACAAATTTTGCCATTTAGGCTTTGGGTATAAAACTAAAGAACGAACTTTCTAATTAAGGACAGAGAAAGGCTTCTAGGGCAGTTTTTAAAAACTGGCAGCATTTCTGTTGTATAATACAGAATCTGTCTGGTCTCTGTACCTGGTTCCTGGGAGGTAACCTCTAAGCCCTTGGAATTTCCTGAATTGGACAGGAGTGGGCCAGAACCCATCATGAATAAATTTATGCCAACACTATGACTCAGAATGGATGCAGATCACCAGAAAAACCAACTGCTTTGAGCCTAACTAATCTACTATGAGGAAGGGACAGGGATGAATGATGGAGTTCAATCATGCCTATATAAATTAAACTCCAACTAAAAACTCTGGACATGGAAGCTCACTGGAGCTTCCTGGTGAGTGAACACATAAATGTGCTGTGTTTACATGCCCTTTGTCCACAAGAAAAAGGCATGGAAGCTCTGCTCTCAGGATGCTCCTAGACTTCACCCCTATGTCTCTTTACATTTGGCTGGTCCTGAATTGTATTCTTGTATCCTGCCCCCACCTTGTTTTAAATGAGAACATAAGATATAGAGGGGCTTATAAGTGGCTGACAAAGTTCTATTTGACTCTATTTCACCCTTGTTGCCTAGGCTGGAGTGCAAGGGCACGATCTTGGCTCACTGCAACCTCCACCTCCCAGGTTCAAGTGATTCTCTTGCCTCAACTTGCCTAGTAGCTGGGATTACAGGCACCCCCCACCACACCCAGCTAAATTTTTTATTTTTAGTAGAGACGAGATTTCACCATGTTGGCCAGGCTGGTCTCGAACTCCTGACCTCAGGTGATCCACCCACCTCAGAGTCCTAAAGTGCTGGGATTATAGGCATGAGCCACTACGTCTGGCCCTGAATTGTATCCCTTATAATAAAACTGTAATCATAACTATAGCACTTTCCTGAGTTCTGTGAGTAGTTCTGGGAATTATTAAACCTGAAGGGGTCATAGAAGCCTACAGCTCTGCAGCCAGCTGGTCAGAAATATGCGTGGCATGAAGACCCCAAAATTTGCAGTTAGCATCTGAAGTAAACACAGTTTTGCTGAGAACTATGCCCTTAAATCTGTGGGGTCTGACACTGACTCCAGTTGGTCTGCATCTGTATTGGACTGCAGAAGTATATAACTTTCCGATAGACATGTAACCAGTCTGGTCTATTCTGGTGAGAAAGATTAACATATTATTCCCTAAATACCACACATGATATAAAGCCATGCAATCAACTGGAAAGACTAATGAAACTTGAGAGGAAGAGCTATGTGTGTTTGCTAATTATTATATCCTAAACACATGGTACAATGCCTGGCACAGAGCAGGTATTCCATAAAGATTTGAACAGAGGCTTTTCCTTCACCATTATGGTGCTTTGTTTTATTTTGTTTGCTTATGAACAAGGAAGCTGAGGGAAGCAAGAGAAAACAGAGAAAGTGATACAGATCTACTAAATGTCAAAGAGGTGGCACAGGCCTCATTTAATCCAACGATATAACAGAACTAAGAAAGATCCCTGAAAATCAGCGAAAAGCTTTATCCTAAGTCCAATCTGTACTCTTAAATCTCTGAACCAGTGATTTTCACACTTCAGTATGTATCAGAATCACCTGATTTATGGAAAATGATAAACTGACCATAAATGTTTATCTCTTCTCCCTTCCAAAAACATCTTTAAAATGACAGAAAGAAAATAAAAAATTAACTGAGAAACAACAGGGGAGGAAGCAAAAGTTTAGGAAAGATTTTTTTTTTTTTGAGGCAGGGTCTCGCTCTGTCACCCATGCTGGAGTGCAGTGACACAGCCCACTGCCGCTTTGACCTCCTGGGCTCAAGTGATCCTCCCACCTCAGCCTCCTGAGTAGCTGAGACTATAGGAGTACGCCACCACGCCCAGCTAATTTTAATTTTTTTTTTTTTTTGAGACAGAGTTTTGTTCTTGTTGCCCAGGCTGGTATGCAGTGGCGTGATCTCAGCTCACTGCAACCTCTGCCCCAGATTCAAGTGATTCTCCTGCGTCAGCCTCCCAAGTAGCTGAGATTACAGGCGTCTGCCAAAACGCCCAGCTAATTTTTTGTATTATTAGTAGAGATGGGGTATTGCTACTTTGGCCAGGCTGGTCTTAAACTCCTGACCTCAGGTGATCCACCCAGCTTGGCCTCCCAAAGTGCTGGCATTACAGGCATAAGCCACCACGCCTGGCTTAAAATTTTTTTTATGGAGATGGAGTCTTGCCATGTTGCCCAGGCTATTCTTTAACTAGGCTCAAGCAATCCTCCTGCCTTGGCCTCCCAAAGTGCCAGGATTAACAGGAGTGAGCCACCATGCCCAGCCTATAAAAGATTTTAATGCGGCTGGGCACGGTAGCTCACACCTGTAATCCCGGCACTTTGGGAGGCCAAGGCAGGTGGATCGCAAGGTCAGGAGTTCGAGACCACCAGCCTGCCAATATAGTGAAAGCCCGTCTCTACTAAAAACACAAAAATTAGCTGGGCATGGTGGCATGCGCCTGTAGTCCCAGCTACTTGGGAGGCTGAGGCAGGAGAATCGCTTGAACTCAGAAGGTGGAGGTTGCAGTGAGCCAAGACTGCACCACTGCACTCCAGCCTGGGTGACAGAGCGAGACTCAATATAAAAAAAAAAAAAAAAAAAAAAAAAGAAAAGCTTTAACGTTTCCAAAAGATAAAAGTGAACAGGGGAGATAAATAGCTAAATAGCTTGGGGCAGAAAAGTTGCAATCAGCAGTGTTACAGACAACATGGAAGAAAATCTGCTCCTCCCAACTCCCAAGAGCCTCTGAACTTAAGTACCAGCTCACTATGGAGGCAAGTATCAACCACAGATCTGAAAAATAGGGAATTCCCTAGAAATCTATATACAAGTTGCTAGATATCAGCCTGGGCTTCCCTATCAGGAGACTATTCTCTGGAGAAATTAATGAGAGATTCCAGACTCAAGAATACTAGTCATAGCAGAGAGGGTGAAGTTTGGGTTGAAAACAAGTATAAGTAAAAATCTATATACACGGCTGGGCATGGTGGCTCACACCTGTAATCCCAGCACTTTGGGAGGCTGAGGTGGGCGGATTACTTAAGGCCAGAAGTTCGAGACCAGCCTGGCCAACATGGCAAAACTCCATCACTACAAAAGATACAAAAATTAGGCCGGGTGCAGTGGTTCAACCCTCTAATCCAAACACGATGGGAGGTCGAGGTGGCGGATCACCTGAGGTCAGGAGTTTGAGACCAGCCTGGCCAACATGGCGAAATCCCATCTCTACTAAAAATACAAAAATTAGCCAGGTGTTGTGGGTGGTGGGCGCCTGTAATCCCAGCTACTCAGGAGGCTGAGGCAAGAGAATTGCTGAACCTGGGAGGCAGAGGCTGCAGTGCCACTATACTCCAGCCACTCGAGTCTCCAGCGAGACTCTGTCTCAACAACAACAAAAAACAAAAAAACACTATGTACAGAACTGTGGGGACTTTAAGCCCACACCTTCTCAGCACCAAGAATCCAAAGGCTAAAAGCATTCCTGCCTCCAGCCTCTCCAACAGGCAGCAGGTTGAAGATTCTTCTCTAGAGAGTGAGAGAAGACATCCAGATATTGACATTTGAGGACTCCTAAGTGAAAAGGACAGTCTAAGTCTGATCCTATAGTGAAATCCAACAGGTAACCACCATGAACCCAGAACTTTCATCCAGTTTTTAAATGCCTTTTTTTTTTTTTTTGAGAGAGAGAGTCTCGCTCTTGCTGCCAAAGCTGGAGTTCAGTGGCCCAATCTCGTCTCACTGCAACTTCTGCCTCCTAGGTCCAAGAAATTCTCCTACCTCAGCTTCCCGAGTAGCTGGGATTACAGGTGCCTGCCACCATGCCCAGCTGATTTTTTTATATTTTTAGTAGAGATGGGGTTTCACCATGTTGGCCAGGCTGGTCTCAAACTCCTGACTTCAGGTGATCTGCCCGCTTTGGCCTCCCAAAGTGCTGGATTACAGGTGTGAGTCACTGCACCTGGCCTGCTTCCTTCTTAAATATGAATGTCCATCCATTCAATGATCACCAAGCCTCTAACATGAAAGTCACCAAAACAGAAAAAAAGGACCTTAAGAAAACAAGAAACACTATAAACAGATGTAAACATCCAAAACAACTACAATAAATATTGTCAGAGATACTGTATCCATGAAACAAAAAGACGTCTAAAATTCATCAAAGAAAAAAAAATGCAGGAGAAGCATACTATTCAGAAATACAGCTGTCCCTTGGCATACACAGGACACTGGTTCTAGGACCACCTTTGTATATCCTAATCTGCTCATACTTGAGTCCCATAGGTGGTCCAGTAGAAACCGCATATATATCGGCCCTCCATATACTTTGGTTTTGCATCTCTTGAATATTTGATTTTTGATCTGAATTTGGTTGAAAAAAAAATACACACACGAGTGGAACTGTGCAGTTTAAATGTATTGTTCCAAGGTCAATTATACATTATCAGGGCAAAGAGAAGAGCTCAGGACAGATACTATTGTGGGGCTGTGCTGGGGCACAGAACTAATTATTTATTTATTTTTGAGACAAGGTCTTGCTGTCACCCAGGCTGGAGTGTAACTGTGAGATCATGGCTTACTGTAGCCTTGATCTTTTAGGCTCCAGTGATTCTCCCACCTCAGCCTCCTGAATAGGAGGCTTTTCCCTTTACAAAAGTAACATCCTTTTTTTTTTTTTGAGACAGAATCTTACTCACTCTGTCACCCAGACTGGAATGCAGTGGTGCAATCTTGGCTCACTGCAAATTTTTAAAAAATTTTTGTAGCTTTCGACAGCTGGGAGCCATCCAACCCAGCCACTTCCAGGTCCCTGCCATCCTGCCCCTTCACTTCCCAGGAACTGGCCCAGTTCCAAGTCACCCAGCGAGCCTCCGGGAATCCTGGCTACAAGCGGGCTTTAATCTTGACAGCCATGCCACAGCCAGACTACTGCTGCTTTGAAATGTATGACAGAAACCCTGATGAACAGAGGAGCAATAGTGAGGGACTTGGAAAACCTGGGCAAACGAGCACTTTCTTTTTATTTTCTTTATTTATTTTTCTTTTCTTTCTTTCTTTTTTTTTTTTTTTTTTTTAAGATGAGGTTTCACCATGATGGCCAGGCTGGTCTTGAACTCCTGACCTCAGGTGATCCACCCACCTTGGCCTCCTAAAGTGATAGGATTATAGGAGTGAGCCACCACGCCCGGCCATGAGCACTTTCTTTTAAGATCTCCACCCACCGTCAACGGTATAGCAGAGATGGGTATTTCTTGGTGAATTTTTATACACCAACCACAACTGTTGAAAGCATGATGGAGCACTTGTCTAGAGATGTAGATATGATTAGATGGAATATTGTAAAACACCCCAGGAACTAAAAGAATGGGAAGAGATAGTCATAGTCTCACTTGAAGAAAAACTATATTCCACAAAGAAGCAGCAGTGAGGGCCAGGCAGTGTGGCTCAAGTCTAATTCCAGCACTTTGGGAGGCCAAGGTCACCGGAGGCCAAGAGTTCAAGACTAGCCTGGCCAACAAGGTGAAACCCCATCTCTACTAAAAGTACAAACTTTAGCCCAGTGTGGTGGCATGCACCTATAATCCCAGCTAAGTTACAAGAATCACTTGAGCCAGGGAGGTGGAAGTTGAAGTGAGATTCCCTATATTTTAGCCTTATATTTAATTCCTTCACATTTGAGCAGCATGGATGAGAAGTAACAGTTTACAAGCTTGGCTTTTATTTAAGAGTGTGGCTTTTATTTAAGTTGCAGGTGCTGTTTGATTTTTCTAAGGTATTTTTAGCTCATGCTCCCCACCTTTGCTGCAAGAGGTGGGGAACTGCTCACTGACAAGCTTCTCTATAATCTGTGGTACCAGTGGATCATTCTTGATTTTGTTTTCATTAGTGTCATTTCTTTGTCAGCGAAGACTTTTCCCCTTACAACAGTAACACCCTTTATTTATTTATTTATTTATTTTTGAGAAAAGAATCTTACTCACTCTGTTGCCCAGACTGGAGTGCAGTGGTGCGATTTCAGCTCACTGCCACATCTACCTCCTGGGTTCAAGCGACTCTCCTGCCCCAGCCTCCCTCCCAAGTAGCTGGGATTACAGGTGCCCACCACCATACCCAGCTAATTTTTGTATTTTTTTTTTTAAGTAGAGACAGGGTTTCACCATGTTGGCCAGGCTGGTCTTGAACTCCTGAACTCAAGTGATTCACCGGCCTTGGCCTCCCAATATGCTGGGATTACAGAAATGAGGCACCGTGTCCAGCCAGTAATACCATTTTGAAGAGCAAAGCTTATAATACCACCTGGGATTATAAACTAGTCATTCAGACTGTATAACCATTCAAAAATAAAAATTGAAAACCAATGTATTATATGGGCAACTTTTGCTTTGAGTAATAAACTTGACTCTAGGGGGAAAAAAAATGTTGTCTTTTTTTTTTTTTTTTTTTTTTTTTAAAAAGAGAAGTTGTCTCACTATGTTGCCCAAGCTTGTCTTAAACTCCTGAGCTCAAGCAACGCTCATGCCACCATCCCCCAAAGTGCTGGGGTTATAAGTATGAGCCAATAAAATGTTTTTAAATTTTTTCATTTGTTTTTACAACTACTAATTTTATTATAAATCTATTGGTATTTAATTACTTAACTCTGATATATAAATTATTTTAATTTTCTTTTAACTGACTGACTTTTTTTTTTTTTGAGATGAAGTTTCACTCTTATTGCTCACTGCAACCTCCGCCTCCCGGGTTCAAGCAATTCTCCTACCTCAGCCTCCTGAGTAGCTGGGATTACAGGCATGCGCCACCACACCCAGCTAATTTTGTATTTTTACTAGAGACGGGGTTTCTCCATGTTGGTCAGGTTGGTCTAGAACTCCCGACCTCAGGTGATCCACCCGCCTCAGACTCCCAAAATGCTGGGATTACAGGCATGAGCCACCACACCCAGCCTAACTCAACTTGAAATTTTCTTTTTTAACAAATCCTCTTAAGTTCTTCCTGTACCAACATCAGCATCACCTGAGAGCTTGTTAGAAATGCAGGATCCAGCTGGGTGCGGTGGGTCACATCTGTAATCTCAGAAATTTAGGAGGCTCAGGTGAATGGATCACCTGAGGTCAGGAGTTCAAGACCAGCCTGGCCAACATTGTGAAACCTCATCTCTACTAAAATTACAAAAATTAGCCAGGTGTAGTGGCAGGTGCCTGTAATCCCAACTACTTGGGAGACTGGTCCCCAGAGTGAGACTCTGTCACAAAAAAACAAACAACAAAAAAGAAAGAAAGAAATGCAGGATGTCAGGACCCCTCCTAGAACTACTGAATCTGATCTACATTTTTGTTTTTGAGACTTAGTCTCGCACTGTTACCCGGGATGGAGTGCAATGGTGCAATCTCGGCTCATTGCAACCTCCGCCTCCCTGGTTCACACAATTTTCCTGCCTCAGCCTTCTGAGTAGCTGGGATTATAGGCACACACCACCACACCTGGCTAATTCTTTGTATTTTTAGTAGAGACAGGTTTCACTGTGTTAGCCAGAATGGTCTCAAACGCCTGACCTCGTGATTCACCTGCCTCGGCCTCCCAAAGTGCTGGGATTACAGGTGTGAGCCACCATGCCTGGCCTGATAAACATTTTTAACAAGATCCCCAAGTGATTTTGAAACACTCAAGTTTGAGAAGTACTGCTCTAGTTGTTTTGATACAAGTGGTCTAGAACTAAACATTACTAAACTGGTCCTCCAAAAATACATGCTTTAGAGCAAGCCGGGAATTGGGAGGTACCAATAAAACTGAAGAATTTTAAACCTAAGGCAATTCTAAGAGTACTGGCAAAAATAAACATCCAACTAGCTGTCCACATGAAATTTTTCTCTACTTTTTAGGTAGGATGAGAAACCAGACTGAATGATATAAATATACCACAGGTATTTAAACATCTTGCAACAGTGCCATCTGGTATGAGTGCTCAGGTTGGTTTTCTACCCAGACTAGCTGGTGGCACATTGCATAACACAACCTGGGACAGTGAGGGATCATACAACTTTCCCTGACTGTTGTGGTTTTGTGGAGATGAAGCAAAAAGAGGGGAGGGGAGAATTCCATTTCTAGCAAAAAGGAGATCCTCACTGATTCTGTGTGAGAAGCCAGTGGAGGATCTTACCCAATTGTCTCTTCTTAGTTCCAGGAATGGGGCCCAGAAACAGCTTAGGCTTTAGAGTAGACAGCTGAATGCCAACTCCTTTGTGAATTAGAGCTATCAGCTACTCAGCTCACCCTTTCTTCCTGTTTCTTCACTTCCTCAGAATGCTTCTGCAATGCCACTTTGAGTGACTCTCTGATGAGCTGGACTTCAACTTCAGAAGCAGAGAGTTTCTTTTCAAGCTCAATCTTGTCTTTGCTCAAGGCTTCTGTCTTCTGTGCAAACTGAGCACGTAAGAAAGTGTTTTCTCGCTGCAATTCCTGCCAGAAAAATTCTCAATATGTAACTGGTCTTTACCCTTGTAGTCTTATGTACTTTACTTATTCCCAGCATACTTCATGGTCAAATATTTTTCTCCAAGAATTTCTTCAAGAAGTGCTTCTCAACTGGGTCTTAAGGTTAACGGCGTCAGCATTACACGATGCTGAAATTTGTTAGCAACGCAATTTCTTAAGCCTAACTCCTAGGCCCACCAAATCAGAAATTGTAGGGATGGGTCCCAATAATCTGTGTTTTAACAAGCCCTCCAGGTATTCTGATGCACACTCACATTTGAGAACCACTGCCTTAAAGCAATACCTAAGCTATTGTATACTGGAAGGAACCCAGGACAAGACACCAGAAGACCTGGGCTCAAAGCCTGGCTTCTCTCTACTCATTCTCTAAATAATCTTAGGCAAAGTCTTCCTCTTTCTCGGGCTTCAATTCTTTCATCAGTAAATTCAAAGAATTAACTAGATTTCATCTAAGGCACTTCCTACTCTTAACATTCTGATTCTGAGACAGGATAATGCCTTAATTAGGTAGCAAAGCCAGTGCTATAACCTATCAAATACCCAACATTCAAATGCCCAAATTACAGAAGCTTGGTCAACAAAGTAGGCTTCTTTTCAAGCTCTCAACCCCTATAACCATTGATCTCAGTGAGAATTATGATTTTCTTCAGCTGCTCCTAGATATAGAGGATAAAAATGAGAATGGCAGGCTGGGCGCGGTGGCTCACGCCTGTAATCCCAGCACTTTGGGAGGCTGAGGAGGGTAGATCACCAGAGGTCAGGAGTTCGAGACCAGCCTGGCCAATATGGTAAAACCCCGCCTCTACCAAAAATACAAAAATTAGCTGGGTGTGGTGGCATGCACCTATAATCCTAGCTACTCGGGAGGTTGAGGCAGGAGAATCACTTGAACCTGGGAAGCGGAGGTGAATTGAGATTGTGCCACTGTACCTCAGCTTGGGCAACAGAGCAGGAGAAAAAAAAAAAAAGAGAGAGAATGGCTCTAAATCCCTCATTACCTTTGCCTCTCTCTTCTTTTGGCCAGGGCTAGCAGATTAAGACTTCTCATAACATCGTTCAACTCTAGGACCTTACTATCTACCTTTTTCCCAAGTATGTCTTGACACCTAGGCATCTGGACTTTCACATGGTTCTTAGCCTTTTCTGCTCCCACAAGGGCATGATAAAGGGTGCTTTATAATTAGTATGTTTACTCTTTCAGGGCAGGGACACTTACATCACTTGATCTCTTTTGTATCTCCTGGATACCTAAGGGTGCCAAGCAGAGGGAAGACACTGAGTTATGACAAACGGAATACCATTCTGATTGCTAATACTTACCTGTAGCCTTAGCAAGCAGACATCACCAAAGGGGGCAGGGCGGCCCAAGAGGGCACTGTGGACTTGCAGTTCACTCTCTCGCACTTTCTGCTCTAGCTGAGAGATGTGTTTCCTCTGCCTGCACAAGCCAGAAGAATCAGGTCAGGGTCCTAATGCTAACCCCTCACAATATGAGCCCCTACTAAGTACAATCCCTATTATGGAAGCAAGATCTTAGATTCTGGATATCAGCACTTTCTGAAGGAAGAAGGTAACTGAAAGGAAATGAGGAAAATATCAGCTGCAATGAACTGGCTACCCCCTTTAGGCCTAGAGTTCCTGAAGAAATACATAACTGGCCTATCACATTAGATATACAACTAGGCTGCTTACCAACCTACCTCTACCATGAAGCAAGACATGGGCCTACACAGAGGAGGAATGCTTTGTCCTTGGGAAGACTCCATTAGGTGTCTTCAATGGGGCCTGGGAGAGTAGTCTGGCCCTGTGGTACCCCTTGCCCTCTTACCTGTCAATGAGAAGCTCTTTTTCCTTCAGAAGGTGTTCATTACTGTTTAAGATGCTGATCCACTGTGCTGGCTCTAAGATGGGCAGTGAAGGAGCAAAAGCAGCAGGATGGTGGCAGATGGTTCCGTTCTGAAGCTGAAAGGCAAGTGCTACTTTCAGTAGGCCTAGAGGGGCTTGATCTTGACCCATACACGCCTGAAAACACCTGAGCAGTAACCAGCTGGGTCTGTAGTCAAGGCCCAGCTTGGCTCAGCCTGATAAGGCCCAATGTTTATGAAATAATTTTAGCTCTGAGGCATGACTGGAAAGAACCTGCCAGGAAGGTTTCTGCCAACTGAACACTCCCTGTTAAAAAAGGCTCTAGTTTCTAAGAAAAGGTCAGTTATCTTTTATTATCTAGCAACGGAGGCAAACCAGGAGCTAGGATGTCCTCACCAACCAAGGAAGGAGAATATGTCTACTCCCTTCCTTCCCACTCTTCAGCAGCACAAGGATTTTTTTTTTTTTTGAGACAAGAGTCTCACTCTGTCACCCAGGTTGGAGGGAATGCAGTGGCATGATCTCAGCTCACTGCGGCCTCTGCCTCCTGGGTTCAAGCAATTCCCTGCCTCAGCCTTCCCAGTAGCAGGGATTACAGCAACCGCCACCATGCCCAGCTAATTTTTGTATTTTTAGTAGAGGTGGGGTTTTATCATCTTGGCCAGGCTGGTCTTGAACTCCTGACCAGCATGGTGAAACCCCATCTCTACTAAAAATACAAAAATGAGCTGGGCATGGTGGCATGCCCCCGTAGTCCCAGCTACTCGGGGGGCTGAGGCAGGAGAATCGCTTGACCCTAGGAGGTGGAGGTTGCAGTGAGCTGAGATTGCGCCACTACACTCCAGTCTGGGCAACAGAGGGAGACTCCGTCTCAAACAAACACACACACTGGGGTTCAAAGATGGTTTTTAATTATTTATTTTTATTTATTTATTAACTTTTTTTCTTGAGACAGAGTCTCACTGTCACCCAGGCTGGAGTGCAATGGCACGGTCTTAGCTCACTGCAACCTCTGCCTCCCGGGTTCAAGCCATTCTCCAGCCTTAGCGTCCCAAGTAGCTGGGACTACAGGCACGTGCCACACCTGGCTAATTTTTTTATTTTTAGTAGAGAAGGAGTTTCACTATGTTGGCCAGACTGGTCTCGAACTCCTGATCTCGTGATCCGCCCACCTTGGCCACCCAAAGTGCTGGGATTACAGGCGTAACCCACTGTGCCCAACCTCAAAGATGGTTTTTAAACCCTAGCTTTACCAATTACCAGCTCTGTGATCCTGGACAGATTACATAGTCTAAGAAACTGATAAGTTTCTACATTTACCTCCTTGGTATACTATGAAGATTAAATAAAATTCTGTATGTGAAAGTACGTAGCCTAGTGACTGGTACAAATACCTTTTTAGGTTCTCCTTTGTAATCTTCTGCTATTTTGGAGACCCTATCTGGTGCTTAAATTGACCACCAAACAGATTCAATGGCCAACAGGTCACAAGCCTACAATTTCCTGTCTACAAACATCTTCCTTCTTTTTACAGCTATTTTCTTTAAAGCCAAAACTCATAGGACAAATATAAAATTCTAAGAACTGTACAGAACCTACAAAATCCAAGGAAAGAAGGACTCTACCTGCATTTGCTCCATCTGTAAACGGATCAATTCCAGCTGCTGCCGACAAGTGCTGAGTTCACAAGATTGCTCTCGGGGATGCCAAGTGTCAGGACTCGGCTGCCACACCTGAGAGGGCACAGGGTTGGAGAGCCCAGGAGCAGGCTGGAGTCCCAAAGGGAGGACCCCACTGCTATTAGGATGTGGTCCATTCCGCTCAAACACTGCCCCACTGCCCGGTGCCTTCTTGGCCTCAGGTAATACTTTGTACAGCTCCTTACTTGCGTTGGTTCTTGGGTTGTGGAAGTGGACTCGGTGGTGAGGATCTGAATAGAGTGTCTCCATCATTGCCGACTGATTGAGGGTAGATTCCATGCTAGGAATATCAAACTTCCTTACCTCTTCTTGTCTTTCATGACCCACTGCTGGAAACCAGGACTGCTCAATTCCATTTTCTCCAGTAGTACCAGAGAGATACATGAGATCTCTAGATAGGCCTGGAGAACGTTTCATTGCACCAAGGTCTCCATTTCTTGTCATTCCCACACTTTCAGCCAACCCTGACAAAGGGAGTTTGGAGGAAGAGGGTCCAACAGGTGTAGAATTTGGCTTGGCAGGAGAGGTCCCTAAAGTAGAAGGCATCACATGGGCTGTTGGAATGGTTACGTGGCTTTTGATGGGCTGGAAAGAAGGGCTGCCACTTGAGCTGCAAAAATCTGCAGAGAGAATAGTCTTCCATAAGTCAAAATTGAAGCAGCAAGCTTTTCTGAGTTTGAATCCTACGCCAGAAGCTCTCTGTCCTGAGACCAAGCAGAGAGAGCACTGTCATCAAAAGTATAAGGCAGAATGACACAGCACCAAACTGGGAGATGTATGTTCCAGGATCTCAAATGCCATTCACAAGGTAAACCAACAAAAGGCAATAATAGCTTCACTTTCAACTTAGTCCTTTGTACTAGAATTTTTAAAAATTGTGTCAGTCAACAGACAAAGCTGAAAACTGAGTTGAAAAAAAATTACTTACTCAAGGAAAATGAGTTAGGTCCTACTCGTCTGGAAGCTGAACAACTCTCAGTTATATTCCAATCTAATAAAAATATCCTTTCCAAGAGCTGCCAGAATCTTCTTCGACCTCCAAAAGCTCCCCCAGGAAGTTGAGCAACGAGTCCAACTATCTAAAGAATAAAGCAAACTAGAGAGTCTTGCTCAGTATGCAGGACAGAGAGTATGGCATCTGAGGCAGGATTCTGCTCTCTCTCCCATACCCTAGACCTGACTGCCTGGATATGTGAAGTTATTCTTAGTAACTCTCAGGTTTCACTCTAGCACAGTGAGCACTCTCAATTGGGTACATACTGAAATCCTCTATTTTATATTTTGCCTTTTCATTTGCCTCCTTGTGTGTATCCAACCGGGGTTTTTTGTTTTTTAACTTTTCCTTCAGACTAAATTCATGTGTCCTTTGGCTCTTGCCTGGCCTTGGGAGACAACAGTTTGATTAGCTCTACTGCAGAAGGTTCACATTTTTACCTATTTCCAGCTTTCAAGTACTACTCTGAGGGGGACTACTGCAAGCAAACAATAAGGAAGGAATGTGAGGTAACATACTTATTTCTTTCAGCAGGCAAAAAACTGAATAAGGAGACAAGGAACACCAATTTCTTCTCTTTTGAACTATGTTCAGTACTCCTTCCCAAATCAAGCATATCTACCATGGATAAGAGTGACTACCAACTTGTTTCTCTTTCTTTTTTCCCCACCAACATAGAGCACACTCAGATAATGACAACAGATACCATAACTGTTCCCAGAATTATGTGAGTATAGATCAGTTACTATCTTCTCATTAAACAACCCATTTTTTTTTTTTTGAGATGGGGTCTCAGTCTGTTACCCAGGTGGAGCACAATGGCATGACCACAGTTCACTGCAGCCTCGAACTCCCCAGGCTCAGGTGATCTTCCCACCTCAGTTTTTGTATTTTTAGTAGAGATGGAGCTTTACCATGTTGCCCACACTGGTCTCGAACTTCCAGGCTCAAGCAATCCACCCAAAGTGGTAGGATTACAGGTGTGAGCCACCATGCCTGGCCTTAAGCAACTCTTTAAAAATATGGGCCAGCCACCTCACACCTGTCAGAATGCCTATTATCAAAAAGATGAAAGATAAGTTTGTAGAGGATGTAGAGAAAAGGGAACTGAGTATACTGTTGGTGGGAATGCAAATACAGCCACTGTGGAAAACAATGGAGTATGTAGGTCCCTCAAAGGATCAAAATTTAGGTACCATATGATCCAGCAATCCACTTTTGGGTATATATCCAAAGGATGTGAAATTAGTACATCAAAGAGATATCTACAATCCCATGTTTACTGAGTAATTATTCACAATAGCCAAGTTACAGAATCAACTGACAAATAGATAAGGAAAATGCAGTCTATATACACAATGGAATACCAGCTTTATAAAAGATGTAAATTACGTTATTTGCAACAACATGGGTTAACCTGGAGGGCAGTAAGAGTAATAAGCTAGGCACAAAATGACAAATACTGCATGTTCTTACTTATGTGTGGAAGCTAAAAAAAACCTCAACACACACACACACACACACAAATAAAAAACCTCAACACATAAAAACGGAGAGAATAATTGTGGTTACTAGAAGCTGGGGAGCAGAGGGAATGGAGAGATGTTGATCAAAGGGTAAAACGTTTCAGTTAGACAGGAGGAATAAATACTTTAAAAACAGATGTGCAAGCCTTATAATATATGCATATTATTTAATTTCCTATACTCAAGGTGATCTTGGGGATATATAAAAGACCACACTAAAAACACACACAGACACATACACAACAAAACAAATACCTGAGTAAGTTCTGATAACATGCATTAGTCTCTCAGGACCAAGAAATAAATCTCTCAGATAAAGGACACAGTTTCTAATGTCTCACAACTTAAAATATAGGACTAGTACACACAGTTAAGGCAGACTGGTAGTGATGAAGACTTTCAAGACTAGTAAGCAATATATTTTTTTTCTTTTTTGAGACAGAGTTTCACTCTGCCCAGGCTGGGGTGCAATGGCGCGATCTCAGCTTACCACAACTTCCACCTTTCGGGTTCAAGCGATTCTCCTGCCTCAGCTTCCCGAGTAGCCGAGATTATAGGCATGTGCCACCACGCCCAGCTAATTTTGTACTTTTAGTAGAGACAGGGTTTCTCCATGTTGGTCAGGCTGGTCTTGAACTCCCGACCTCAGGTGATCTACCCGCCTCAGCCTCCCAAAGTGCTGGGATTACAAGCGTGAGCCACCGAGCCCGGCACATTTTTTTTTTTCTTTTTTGAGATGGAGTCTCACTTACTCTGCCATCCAGGCTGGAGTGCAGTGGGCGTGATCTCGGCTTACTGCAACCTCTGCCTCCCAGGTTCAAGCGATTCTGCCTCAGCCTCCCGAGTAGCTGGAATTACAGGAGCCTCCCACCGTGCCCAGCTAATTTTTGTATTTTTCACCAATGGGGTTTCACCATGTTGGCCAGGCTGTCTTGAACTCCTAACCTCAAGTGATCTACCTGCCTCAGCCTCCCAAAGTGCTGGGATTACAGCCATGAGCCACTGAGCTTGACCATATGCAATACATTTTAAATCCTCCATAACATCACCATAGTATCAGTTCTTCCATTTGTCGCTGCTCCCATAGTGCAATTACAGAACAGAAGGCTGTGAGGTTGTAGCACATGAGGGGTTGCTACCATGAACTTAGCAACATCTCTTTCCATTCTCCCTCCACAGCACCACTCTCCCTCTAGATTCACCAAATTCAGTTTTGAGCCCACAACCCCTGCTATGGTTTGAATATGTCTGTCCCCTAAAAGTTCATGTGTTGGAAACTTAATTGCCAATGTAAGAGTATTAAGAGGTGGGGGCCTCTTAAGAGATGAAGGGGTCATAAGAGTAGAAGCCTCATATAGATTAGCAGAAATAAGTTAGTTCTCAAAGGAGTGGGCTGTTATAAAAGCAAATTTGGTTTTGGCGAAGTGGCTTACACCTGCAATCCCAGTACTTTGGGAGGCTGAGGCAGGTGGATCATTTGAGGTCAGGAGTTCAAGACCAGCCTGGCTGGCTAACATAGTGAAACCCCGCTTCTACTAAAAATACAAAAATTAGCTGGGCATAATGGTGGGTGCCTGTAATCCCAGCTACTCAGGAGGCTGAGGCAGAAGAATCACTTGAACTTGGGAGGCAGAAGTTGCAGTGAGCCGAGATCGCACTACTGTACTCCAGCCCCTTGGGTGACAGAATAAGACTCTGTCTCAAAAGAAAATAAATAAATTTTTTAAAAAAGCAAGTTTGGCTCACTCTTGTGGTCTCTGCTTTTCTACCATGAATTATGATGCAGTACAAAAGCCTCTGCCAGATGCTGCCACTATGACTTTGGACTTCCCAGTCTCCAGAATCGTAGGCAAAATAAACATCTTTTCTGTATGTGTTACACTGTATCAGGTATTCTCTTATAAGTAACAGAAAATAGACTAAGATAACCCCAAAATAATGCCAAAGGCAAATCCAAGAAGAAAAGCACCAACTGATCCAGAAGAACATGGCTTTTCTAATTTTTTTTAGATGATAAATGGACCATGCATATTAGAAAATTAAGGTGAAGTCTTTGTCCATATTTTTAACTTATCTATTGGGTTTATCTATTTATGTCAAGAAGACTGCCTGATTCAGACTAACTGTGCTATAAAATGTCAAGTTACTCCAGTGGTCCCTAACCTTTTTGGTACCAGGGACTGGTTTTGTGGAACACAATTTTTCCACGGACAATGGTCAGGAGGATGGTTTTGGAATGAAACTGTTCCACCTCAGATCAAAGATTAGATTCTCATAAGGACTGAGCAACCTAAATCTCTCACATGCACAGTTCACAATAGGGTTCCTGCTCCTATGAGAATCTAATGCCACCACTGATCTGACAGAAGGCACAAGCTCAGGCGGTAATGCTTGCTTGCCTGCTGCTTACCTCCAGCTGTGTGGCCTGGTTCCTAATACACCATGGACTGGTAATCGTCCACGGGCCAGGAGTTGGGGACCCCTGAGTTACACCGTAAGTCTGGTTTGTGTTTTAGAACATTTTGAAACAAAATAGCAATGCTCATTTTCAAAGGGACCTCTATCTTCTACAATTTTCAAAGGCATTTAAAATTTAGTGTATGGGAGCCAGGCGGGTGTTGCACCTCTGTAGGCCCAGCTACTCAGTAGTCTAATTCATGAGGATCATTTGAGCCCATGAGTTCATAACTATAGTACACTATGATGGTACTTGTGAACAGTCATTGCACTCCAGTGTAGGCAACACAGTGAGACCCATCTCTTTATTTTTTTCCTTCTTCTTTTCCATCTCTTTAAAAAATATAGTGTATGGGGCAGAAGGGATAGTCGGTCACAGACTGCGCTGGGTTGCCGCCGCCACCGCCATCGTGCCAACCCCTCGGGTCTCTGTGAGGCCGGGTGACACTCCAGAATGGGAGACAAGCCAATTTGGGAGCAGACTGGATCCAGCTTCATTCAACGTTATTACCAGTTATTTGATAATGATAGAATCCAACTAGGCTCAATTTACATTGACGTGTCATGCCTTACGTGGGAAGGACAACAGTTCCAGGGGAAAGCTGCCACTGTGGAGAAGCTGTCTAGCATTCCGCTCCAGAAAATCCAGCACAACATCACAGCACAGGACCATCAGCCCACGCCAGATAGCTGCATCATCAGCATGGCTGTGGGCCAGCTTAAGGCGGATGAAGACCCCATTATGCGGTTCCACCAGATGTTTCTATTAAAAAACATCAACAATGCTTGGGTTTGCACCAGTGACATGTTCAGGTTCGCCCTGCACAACTTTAGCTGACCTCCTCTCAGCCAGGCACTCATGCTGTTTCCTCCTCCCTCCTCTTCCCAATACTATTCCCACTCCTCCAGATGCTCCAAATATGCACAAATGAGCAGGGTCGCGGCAGGAGTGGGTGCAGTGTGCTGCTGCCGCTGAGATACTGTGCATGATGTTTGGACGCTAGACTAGTTGCATCTGATGGGAGAAGTTTGTGTTGTACCAGCGCATGCCTTGGAAAGACTTAAGTAATGCAAACAGTTGTCCTTTTTTTTTTCTTAATCTACTGACAAGTTGCTCTAGTAACCCAAAGATGTGAAGGAGAAAGCAACTGCCTCACCGCCCAGACACTGATTTGTTCAGATGTTTCAATGCCTCATGATACAATAAAACCACAAAAATTTTCTTAACGAAAAAAAAAAAAAAAAAAAAAAAAAAAAAAGATATGTGATTTTTATTTACAGAAGTCTACACTTCCCAAAAACATTGTGGTTTTGCCATTTTAAGAATATAGTTCTAAATCTCTCCTCTACTTAACCACATTTTCTGCCCCCTCCCCACCCTAAAAAACAACTAATTTTAAGCCAGGGTAAGGCAAAGGTAGATTCAGCTATTACTAAATCTCAGTCACTTCAGTCTACACCTGAAGAGATTCAGTAGTCTAAATTACACCAGTGACTATTTCAGTCTTTTGCAAAGAGCTGAACGCATTCTGAACTCTTCAATACCCACCTCTACTCTGTCCCTCGAGAATCTTCCAAAGTAAAACACCTTAGTGAAGGGTGGAATCAAAAGCACGGGTATTCAGTTTAAAGATGCAATAATGAACTATACTGTATACCAGTTATAGGGATTCTTGCCAACTAGACTCCAAGACAGATTCATGAACAAAATGTATGAGTTAAGATTAGAGGCCAGGTGCAGTGGCCCATGCCTGTAATCTCAGCACTTTGAGAGGCCAAGGTGGGCAGATCACCAGAGGTCAGGAGTTCCAGACCAGCTTGGCCAACACAGTGAAACCCCATCTTTACTAAAAATACAAAAATTAGCCAGGTGTGGTGACGAATCATTTAAACCCAGGAGGTGGAGGTTATAGTGAGCCAAAATTGCGCCATTGCACTCCAGCCTGGGTGACAGAGTGAGACTCCATCTCAAAGCAAACAAACAAACAAAAAAACTTACGTGTTCATTTATCCTGGGTATATGTCTAGGAGTAGAACTACTAGGTCATGAATAACTCTATGTTTAACTTTTTGAGGAATTGCCAAACTGTTTTCCAAAGCAGCTGTAACATTTTACATTCCTAATAGCAATGCATAGAACATTTCTCTACATTCTCACCAAAAAGGCTGCTACAATTTAAAAATAATGCACAGAAAGGAAATACATATATATTTTCCTAAAGGAATTAAAAATAGAGTCAAACACACAACCTGTGTAACAAGGTGATTGAATCAACACTTACTATCTTTTTTTTTTTTTGAGACGGGGTCTCACAATGTTGCCCAGGCTAGTCTCAAACTCCTAGGCTAAGTGATCCTCCTGCCTCAGCCTCCCAAGTACCTGGGATTTACTATCTTTTGGAGTATATCTGTCCTAGTGGCTGTGGAGTAGATGTTTTAAAATTACAACATATGATGACTAAAATGACTAGTTTTGTGACTTTAAGCAGCTCATTCAATCACTTTTAAATTCAGCCTTCTCATCTGTGAAATGGAAATAATAAGACATTTCATAGGGTTCTTAAGGGCTTTAGTGAAATAATACAGAAAATATTTATAGTATCTATCACAAAGCATATAATCAACAGTAATTATTATCATTAGGTCCTGTCTTCTAGAACTCACCAATCTAAGTGGAAAAACAAAATACCCTTATAAAGTACGGCCTGGCAGTTGTTACTTAAGTGCAAAACAAGTGGCAGAGACAATAAAGGTACAAGAACGCAAAGAGAATGATACGACTAATGAGCGCAAGGGATGGGAAAAGCCTGTGGGACATTTGCTGGATCTTGAATAGTAAGATCAGCATAGCTAGGAAAGGCAAGAGGAGGGAGGCATCACATACATGGGCCCAGATTAAAGAAGGAAAAAAAGAGCCCCGGTATCAGAAACCAAAAACCAGCTGGGTATGGTGGCTCTCGCCTGTAATTCCAGCACTTTTGGAGGCTGAGGCAATAAGATCGTTTTAGGCCAGGAGTTTGAGACCAGCCTGGGCAATATAGCAAGACTTCAATTCTACAAAAAAATGAAGAAAAAAAAATCAGCTGGGTGTGACAGCTCATGCTGGTAGTCCCTACTACTTGGGAACCTAGGAGTTTAAGGTTGCAGTGAGCATGATGGCACTACTACACTCCATCCAGCTGGGGTGACAGAAAGACACTCATCTCAAAAAAGTAATAAATAAATAAAAACACAAAACAAAAAAACAGGCCTGTAAGTTCAGAGCTGGTGACAGCAGGAAATATGTTTCAGTGGGTGGGACAGGGACAGATTACAGAAGAACTGATGCCACTGAACTTTATTGCCCAAGCAATAGGTGTTATTTAAGATTTACAGGAAGGGAAAACTATTAAATTTGGCTTTCAGCAAAAATAATCTGGCAGCAGAAGGAAAGACTTGAGGCTAATTAACCTATCAGAAAGTTGTTTCAAAGGGGCTCACGCCTGTAATCCCAGCACTTTGCAAGGCTGAGGCAGGTGGTTCTCTCAAGTCCGGGAGTCCAGACCAGCCTGGGCAACATGGCGAAACCCCATCTCTATAAAAACACAAAAAAATTACCCAGGCATGGTAGTGCATACCTGTAGTCCCAGCTACCTGAGAGGCTGAGGTGGAAGGATCACCTCAGCATGGGAGGCTGCAGTGAGCCATGATCAGGCCAGTGCACTCCAACTTGGGTGACAGAGTGAGGCCCTGTCCCCTCTCCAAAAAAAGTTGTTTTAGATAAGATAAAAAATAAAAATTTAGATGAAGGGACCAGATGTGAGAAGCATGGGGTAAGAAGAATGAAAGACTCCTGGACTGAAATGGACTGACCTTATGAACATTCCGGGAATAGCACAATCTGGAAATGCCAATATACCCAAAATGCAATCTGAAAAGTACAATACTTATTGGTAATCAAATCATTAATACAAACTTACCCTCTGCAATATCTGAACATGATGTACCAATGGCTGTGTCCCCACTGTCGGCTACGCTTGAACAGCGGCTGAAGCGGCTCCGAAAGGACTCCGAGATAACTGGGGTCTGCCATTCAGTTCCCAGGGAATTGCCCTTCTGAATCACACTGGAACCTGAAACAAGTGGCATTTTCCATCTTTACTGTGAACCAGCTGATGTAACCCCATCAGATCTTTTTTAAAAAAATCACCTAAACCTATAAGAGAATAGCAGCAACCTACCCTTTTCTCTCTCCTCTGCCTATTTCAGTTACTCTAAGCTAGTTAATTCTCTCTCTTTTTTTTTTGAGACAGAGTCTCATTCTGTTGTTCAGGCTGGAGTGCAGTGGCGCAATCTTGGCTCACTGCAACCTCTGCCTCCCCGGTTCAAGCAATTCTCTGCCTCAGCCTTCCGAGTAGCTGGGATTACAGGTGCCCACCACCACACCTGGCTAATTTTTTGTATTTTTAGTAGAGATGGGGTTTCACCATCTTGGCCAGGCTGGTCTTGAACTCCTGACCTCAAGATCCACCCACCTTGGCCTCCCAAAAGTGCTAGGATTACAGGTGTGAGCCATGGCACCCAGCCTGAGCTGGTTAATTTTTTTTTTTTTTTTTTGAGACGGAGTTTTGCTCTTGTTGCCCAGGCTGGAGAGCAATGGCATGATCAGCGGCTCACTACAACCTCCACCTCCTGGGTTCAAACGATACTTCTGCCTCAGCCTCCCGAGTAGCTGGGACTACAGGCATGCACCACCATGCCTGGCTAACTTTTTTTGTATTTTTAGTAGAGATGGGGTTTTGCCATATTGGCCAGGCTGGTCTCAAACTCCTGACCTTGTGATCTGCCCGCCTTAGCCTCCCAAAGTGCTGGGATTACAGGCATGACCACTGTACCCGGCCAACAATCATATTTAATAGCAGTGGCCATTTATTGAAACCTGTAAGTCCCAGGACCTTACAAACATAATCTTGCCTACCTACTTACTGAAAAGTATTACCACCCCAATTTTACACAGGGGAGGGCTAATATTTGAACCCAATTCTTTCTGATTCCAAAACCCCCATTCTTTCCTCTTATAGTTTCTCAATGGTGCTTTTGGCATTCTAAGGATGACCATTAGCATCCCTAGTTCCCATTTACTGAATGCCATAGCAACCCTCAACCAAGCCCACCATTATTATGAAACCAGAAAACAACCATATAGTTCCAAATGATTCCTAGGGCAACAAGCAGTCCAGTCCCTAGTTGAAAATAACTGCTTCACTGAACCAGGGTACCCTCAATAGGTAAATCCTATTGAGATCAAAGTGAGTTTTGAAAGTCAATCTGAAGAGCCTAGGGCTTTATCTTGAGAGCAATGTGAAGAAATCACCAAAACTGCTGAGCAGATTAAGACAAAAAGACTGATGAGATTTATCTGACTTAAAATATTCTGTTTGGTGGGAGGTAGGTAGGAAGTGTTCAATAAATACTTGATTCACTAACATTCTAGCAAAGACTTAAATTATTTTTTAAAAACCACTATAATTGGCTGGGCGAGGTGGCTCATGCCTATAATCCTGGCACTTTGGGAAACTGAGTGGGGGGATCACCTGAGGTCGGGCAGATCACCTGAGTTTGAGACCAGCCTGACCAACACACAGAAACCCTGTCTCTACTAAAAATACAAAATTAATCAGGCGTGGTGGCACGTGCCTGTAATCCCAGCTACTGTGAAGGCTGAGGCAGTAGAATCACTTGAACCTGGGAGGCGGAGGTTGCAGTGAGCTATCGCACCATTGCACTCCAGCCTGGGCAACAAGAGTAAAACTTCATCTCAAAAACAAAAAACAATATAATTTTCCTAAGGTGTATCTGGTGACCCACGTAATCAAACAAGCAAAAAAACTATGGCAGCTACTTATCCTCCATTTAACTTAAAGTCAGTGAGAGCTGATATCAGAAAATACGGTTCTACAGACGCTCACCTAGCAGGAGGCAAATGATATGTGGACACAAATTACTTTATTCCTTTCTTCCAAGTTTAGTGCTTCTCCCATTTTTTAAAACTATTTTCTTCTGCTTTTGCTCCTTTTTTGCTATTACTTCTGCTTTCTATTGAAGGCAACCTAACTTTCCCCAAAGACTTCTATTCTTTGGATCACAGTGATTATTTGATTTGAAAGAATTTGCCTAATCTTTATACAATCAATAATCTGTAATTGTTAATAGAAGACACAAGCAACAGAGTTTCTGAACATCGTGAGATTAGCCAATGCTGCTATACTAAGTTGGTGTAATTCTAGCCCAAAGCAAAGAAATCTGACCTCCTGGTGAGTGGTGAGTCTACACAGCTCTCTCTCTAGTGAGTATAAAAGTTGCCAGGCCTTTTGAAACAGTTAAGATTGGCCGGGCGCGGTGGCTCATGCATGTAATCCCAGCACTTTGGGAGGCCAAGGCGGGCGGATCATGAGGTCAAGAGATAGAGATTACCCTGGTCAACATGGTGAAACCCTGCCTGTACTTAAAAAAATACAAAAATTAGTTGGGCATGGTGGCAGGCGCCTGTAGTCCCAGCTACTCGGGAGGCTGAGGCAGGAAAATTGCTTGAACCCGGGAGGCGGAGGTTGCAGTGAGCCGGAGATGGTGCCACTGCACTCCAGCCTAGCGCCTGGCAACAGAGCAAGACTCTGTCTCAAAAAACAAAAACAAAAAACAACAAAAAAAACCCAGTTAATATTGAGGGCCACTATTACCATCTTCCTGACTTCCTACTGGAAACCACTCCCTGTTACTACTACTAATCTTCCATTCTTCATCACTACCATTTTTCTATCCACCTACTCCATACCCTAATTCCAAAGAGTAATTTGTTAAAAACATATTTTGGTATATATATTGAGGTTTATGCTTATCTCAAAATTCAAGTTTAAATGCTGAAATTGGCCGGGCACAGTGGCTCATGCCTGTAATCCTAACGCTTTGGGAAGCTGAGGTGGGCAGATTACCTGAGCTCAGGAGTTTGAGACCAGCCTAAGCACATAGCAAAACCCCATCTCCACTAAAAATACAAAAAATTAGCAGGCATGGTGGTGTGCACCTATAATCCCAGCTACTTGGGAGGCTGAGGCACGAATCACTTAAACCCAGGAGGCAGAGGTTGCAGTGAGCCAAGATGGTGCCACTGCACTCCAGCCTGGGTCACAGAGGGAGATTGTCTCAAAAAAAAAAAAAAAAAGCTGAAATTTTTTGTGTTACAGTGCAAGTCCAATCAGTAGCATCCTTATCAATTATTAAGACCATTATTAATGTGAATGAGATACTACTGAAGAGATTAAAAAAAAAACCCATCAGAAAGGCAATGAGCTTTGTAGGAAAGGCTATGTTCCAAAAACTTGCATTATATACATAATTGTCATAGAAACTATACAAACCCACTGCAAACAAATATACTAGGAGTGTGCCCTTTTAATCGTTACTAGTTATTGTGAGATTGCTGTGTAAGCTAATAAACACATTTGTAAATACATTTTTTCAGGAAGAAAACTTCTGAGTTACAGCTCAGGAAAAGCCTGCTGAATTTATGTTGTGAGCATTACTTAATACAGTATAAAGATAAAAAGACAACAAAAATACCTTCATACTTCCTAATCCCCTCATTGCAACAAAACCTTAAACTGGAGAACCTTAGTCCCCTCTCTTTCCTCTTCCTCCTCCATTTCCCACTTATTGTCACCTTGTAATATTCAGAGAGCACTTGGATCATGGATCTGAATAGAGAAATGCTTACAGATAATCATTAGCCCACATACCAGTAACTTATACTTAAAGATGGGATGGAACTGTAAAGTGCTTTTATAATACAATATAATTGTTAAGGGCAAGGGTTGACTCTTTATTTTATTTTGACACGGCATGTCCTGAAATAAATGTTGATTCAATATGGCAGATGGGTCATATTCTTTATTTGGAAGAAGTTGTGACTTCTGATACAGGGGTGATTGTTTTCCTACACTGTTGCATTTGATTCTTTTTATGTATTTTTAAGAAAATAACCAGTTATGCTGCTTTTAATATTGGTCTTTTTATTTGGCTTGGAGTTCTTCAAAGCAGTGAAGTATGTTCATAGCCCAGATTTTTTTTTAAATAAACACAATTTTCCTGCCAAAATATAAAACATAAAAGAAAACAAAAAAGAAACTGTACAAACCTAAGAGAATGTACAGCACATAGCAGATATTTTAAAAATATTTGCTGAATGAATCTTGAATTCATTGATTCAATCAGTGTTTCTAATGGTACCTACTATATCCAAGGCAGCATGCCTAAGAGAATACACCAAACATTTACCAAATATCTACAATGAGTAAGGCACTGTGAAATTTTTAAGTTAAATAAAACATACCCTAGGTTGAATTAAATGTGCCCTCTTCTTATACCAGTACCCCAGAATTCAGCAAATCATTTTTCTAAAATACTACTTCTGATTTGAAATATATATTATCTACTTAATATGTCTGCACAGTGTATACATATATTTATGTGTTTAATATACAGTCAGGTCAGCTCTCCATATCCATGGTTTCTTTTTTTATTTTCCTTTTTTTTTCTGGGACAAGAGTCTCGCTCTGTGGCCCAGGCTGGAGTGCAGTGGTGTCATCTTGGCTCACCTCAACCTCTGCTTCCCAGGTTCAAGTGATTCTTTTGCCTCAGCTTCCCAAGTAGCTTGGATTACAGGTATGCACTACTGCCCCCAGCTACTTTTTGTATTTTTAGTAGACATGGGGTTTCACCATGTTGGTCAGGCTGATCTTGAACTCCTGAACCTGAGGTGATCCACCCACCTTGGACTCCCAAAGTGCTGAGATTACAAGCGTGAGCCACAGCACCCAGCCATATCCATGGTTTCTCCGTGTGTGAATTCAACCAAATTTTTTTTTTTTGCAGAAGAGTTATTTTATTTACGTAGAGAGAGAAAAAAAAGGAGAAGAAGAGAGAAAACTTCCATGAGAGAGAGTGTGTGTGGAAGTGGCAAATTTTTTTTTTTAATGGCATCTTACTGAATGTGTATAGACTTATTTTTCTTCTTATTCCCTAAATAATATGGTATAACTATTTACATAGCATTTACATTGCATTGGGTATTATAAGTAATCTAGAGATGATTTAAGGTAAATAGTAGGATATGTATATGTTACATGCAAATACCACACCATTTTACATCAGGGACTTAAGTGTCTGTAGATTTTGCTATCTGCAGGTGGTCTTGGAACCAATTCCCCATGGATGCTTAAGATGTATATATTTATATATCTACTGAAGTTTTGAAATCTTGTTAATCCATTTTAAAGATAAATTCCTGAATTTCTAGTAACAATGCAATAGAATCTGTTGGCATCAAAGAAGAATTCCAATCTTTGTGGGTTAGCAGATGACTGACCCACCCAGAGGACAAAGACAACATAGAACACAGTAATTTATGCTGTGTTTTTCTGATTTCAAATGGAACTATGTTCCAAAATCATTCTGTTCCAATCCTTTATGTGTCCTCCTCTCCCAACCACATGATCCTGTTGAAAGCCATGTAAGACAAGAGCTAAATAATTGTTCCCTCAGAGAGACTGGTTTTTATATTCAATGAAGCCCCATGTTATTTTTGTGGTTTTAGCACCAGTATTTCAGTGAATGCTTGCTTGCTCAACATTTACCTTAAAGAATATGAAAAAACAGAACAAACGTCAGAATTTAACCCAGAAAATGTTTGACTACTCACTCGGTGAAGTGATGTGAGAGATCCCGTCAGCTGGATATTTCTCCTGCATGGCCATCACAGTTATCTGAGCCAACTGTAGAATGAAGGAATAACCAGTCAGTTCTGTGCAGTATCTTTTAATTCCCTACAACTTGGTTCCCATTCAACTGAATATTCAATATTCATATAGAATATTCAAGTATTTGGCTGGGCGTGGTGGCTTACATCTGTAACCCCAGCACTTTGGAAGGCTAAGGTGGGCAGATCACCTGAGGTCAGGAGTTTGAGACCAGCCTGGCCAACATGGTGAAACCCCGTCTGTACTAAAAATACAAAAGTTAAGCCAGGCATGGTGGCACATGTCTGTAGTCCCAGCTACTAGGGAGGCTAAGGCAGGAGGATTGCTTGAACCCGGGAGGCAGAGGTTGCAGTGAGCCAAGATCATGCCACTACACCCTAGCCTGGGCAATGGAGCAAGATTCTATCTCAAAAGAATATTCAAGTATTCTACATGTTTTACTCCTAAGGATATTTAGGAGTAAATATGTTTTAACGTGTTTTACTTCTAAGGATATTTTTAAAGACAAAGTAACTCCCAATATTCCACCCTACTTCTCTTCCTAAATCCAGTACCAGAAAACCTAGACCCAAACAGAGATGACCAATACCAAATGGTCCTAGAACCCCTCTGATTTTCACAAAATTTAAAAATATTACTTTTAATTAACAAACTTTACTATGAATCGTATTAGCCATGGGGACATGATGACAGGACGAGGTGGATAAAGAACTAAAAACTAAACCAACAGTGAACAGCCTCAATTATCATCAACATAAAACAGATTTCTCAATTCTTCCAGTAATTAAAGTTAGTCATGTAATACATAAAGATAGAAAGAACTCTTGATCATAAGTACAACCCCAATCCTGAGCTAGGAACATGAAGTTCTCGTCCCATGTTCTCACTATTTAAAACATTTATATTTACAGTACACTAGGGGTAGGTGCTGAGAATTCAGCAGAAGTGGATCTGAAGTCTAAACAAATACACTTGAATACACTAAACTTTTAGTCACCAATTTACTGGCCATGTAACCTTGGGCAAATTTCTTAGTATCTGTGTTCCTCAGTTTCTTCATATAAAAATGAGGATAACGACACAACCTAATTCATGTTAATTCATTTGTAATTAACTTACATTACTGCCTGATACAAACTAAGTGCTGTTATTACCTGGCAGTTTACATCAACAAAAGTGGCACTGTACAGTCCATGGAAGATCAAGAAGTATCAATTTAGAAACTCTAAATTTATAGAAGCCCCAAAAGAGTTTGGGACAATTCACAGAACACCATTCTTAGAGGTGAAAATCAACTCTGGAGGGAAAAGAAAACTATATGATACTATTTCTCTAATGTACTTTAGTGACCTCTATAGTATTCTCTTAGTAACAACAACCCAAACCCTTATTAATTCACTGTATTTACAACAGAAAGGGTTATCAGCCTCCAGAATCCCAGTTCTTCACATACTGGGTGAGGGAAGCTTTGTTTAGTAATAAAAGCTTCGGTTTACAGCAAGTATGATTCAGTGAGTTAAATGATGACATAGAAGGATTAATTACCTCCTTACTAGTGATTTCCTTCCCTGTCAATATCAAAATACTTTTCTTCACTCCTTTCTTTAAAAGATAACAAAATGGTAGGCCCACTGGATTCTTTTTTTCACAGAGTCTTGCTCTGCCACCCAGGCTAGAGTACAGTAGCTTGATCTCGGCTCACTGCAACTTCTGCCTTCTGTGTTCAGCAATTCTCTTGCCTGAGCCTCCCAAGTAGCTGGGATTACAGGCGCACACCACTACGTCAGCTAATTTTTTTGTATTTTTGGTAGACATGTGGTTTCACCATGTTGGCCAGATTGGTCTCAAACTCCTGACCTCATGATTCACCTGCCTTATCCTCCCAAAGTACTAGCATTACAGGCGTGAGCCACTGCGCCCAGCCTAGGCCCACTGGATTTGTTTCCAAATTCAAACGAATTGAAAATAGGTTGACAGAAGGAGAACTCCCAGTTACCCTACAACTCAGCAATTCCATTCTGAGGCATATACCCAAGATAAATGAAAACATATGTTTCACAAAAGCTTCAATAAGAATGTTCATAGCAGCATTATTTACAATAGCCAAAAAGTGGAAATAACACAAATGTCCATCAACTAATGAATGGATACATAAAATGTAGTATAGCCAAACAACAGAATATTATTCAGCAATAAAAGGAGGCCAGTGGCTCATGCCTGTAATCCCAGCACTTTGGGAGGCCAAGGCAGGCGGATCATGAGGTCAGGAGATCAAGACCATCCTGGCCAACATGGTGAAACCCTGTCTCTACCAAAAATACAAAAATTAGCTACAAAAATTAGCTCAGTGTGGTGGTGTGCACCTGTAATCCAAGCTACTCAGGAGGCTGAGGCAGAAGAATTGCTTGAACCCAGGAAGTAGAGACAGCAATGAGCTGAGATTGCGCCACTGCACTCCAATCTGGCAACAGGGCAAGAATCTGTCTCCAAAAAAAAAAAAAAGGAATGAAGTAGCAACACAGGTGACAACATGGATGAACTCTGAAGACATTATGCAAAGTCAAAGAAGCCAAACAAAAGGCTTGATCCTATGTATATGAAATGTCAGAATAGGCAAATCCACAGAGACACGGATTAGTGATTGCAAGGTACTGAGAAGAGGGAGGGTAGGAGAACAGGGAGTGACTGCTAATGTATACAGGGTTTCTTTTCAGGGTGATCAAAATGTTCTGGGATTAGATAGTGATGACTGACTGCACAACCTTGTCAATATATTAAAAACCTCTGAATTGTACACATAAAATTAAATTTTAAGATATGTGATATATGCCAAAAATAAAATTATAAGTCACCCCCAACCATCTGAATGGACCCCTCCCCTTGGCGAAGGGCATTCCAAAGTTAACCTGAAAAACCTGTTAAGGCCATGATTGTGGTAGAGTCCTATGCACCTTATTATACCTTCCTCCCTTCTGGAATTCAGGAAAAGCATTAACATTAACACGGATGTCTGATAAGAAACATTTACAATCTATTCTCTCTAAAGTCTGCTATTTGGAGGTTTCATCTGCTTGATAAAACCTTGGTCTCCCCAATCCCTTAACCCAGACATTCCTTTCTGATAATAACTCTTTCAACCAACTGCCAATCAGAAAATTTGGAAATCTACCTACCACCTGGAAGCCCCCTCCCCCTAAGAATTGTCTTGCCCTTCCAGATCAATGTAAATCTTACATGTATTTGATCGATGTCTCATGTCTCCCCAGTATGTTTAAAACCACGGTACACATTATCAGGATCACCTGAGGGCTGTGTCAGGGGCCACTGGTTACTCATATTTGGCTTAGAATAAATCTCTTCAAATATTTTAGAGTCTCATCTTCATTGACAACAAATATCTCAAAAAAGAAACTCCATAAGGAGTAAAACAATACAGAATAAATCATTCTTGACTTTTTCCAACTAAGTTCAGAATTAGGTAAGCTACTGGAGGAAATTTTTGGGACAACTGAAGGAGACAGAAATTTCCTGGGATAAAAATGAGAGAAATGAATGTACAAGAAGTAACACAACCAATTATAATTATAAAGCTTAGAAAGGCAGTGAATAGAGGCAGACCAGGGAAAAAGAAAAAGCATCCAATAGGGTTGGTTTCTATCTTTGAAGCTCTTTAAACTACAGAAATACTCATTCAAAAAATTTAACATGCATTCTGCACTTACCTATCAAACACTGTGCTAAACACTTTTTACTTTATTTTATTTATTTTTAATTTTTTATTTTAAAGATGGGGTTTCACCATGATGGCCAGGCTGGTCTTGAACTCCTGACCTCAGGTGATCCAACCACCTCGGCCTTCCAAAGTGCTAGGATTACAGGTGTGAACCACTGCGCCCGGCCTGTGCTAAATACTTTTTAAGTATCATGTGTCATATTTAATGCTTGCATCAACCCTGTGAAGCAGTCACTATTACCCTTATTTTATGGATAAGAAAATAAAGGTTTAGAGTAGTGAAGGTCACACAGCTAGGAAGAGGCTTCAAAGCCAGGCCTGTACTCTAATGCTACAGGAGTCTAGTCAGCATTCTACAAGTGACAAAACACAAAAAAAGAGATCAAGCATGGCACCACAAGTTGGAGTTTCTGCCTCAGACAGCTAGAGCTGCAAGCCTCAATTATATGAGCAGCAACAGCTCATATAATTTCTTCACTTCGTCCTTGGTCATCACCTAGGCTTTATTTCCCCAAGTTGCTACCCAAGAATTGGATTCTGACTGCCTTATTTCTCCCCTGTAAGAATTACAATCTAAATGTGGAACATCATGCTTGGCAGCTGTTAAGAGAACATCAAGACAAGAGAGGATTTGAAGGGATACACAGACAGCTGACACGGACACATGAAGAATCTCACACTATCACACTATTTCACCGCCTTGATCATTCATTAAACCTTGTCAAAGAGAAGCCAAATTCTTGACAATAAGTTGCCTCTACAAAGAAAAGTGAGACATACAAAACCACCAGATCATTATAAAGCACACGAGGTCTGAGGGCAAGTAAATGAGGCCTGGCTAGCTTCATCATCCTTGTATCACCACTCCCTCCTACTAATTCCACAGTGTTCAATTCATCAGCCGAAACTGACTGCGTGCCTACTATGCGCCTGGCTCTGAGCCACGTGTTGGGAATATACTGGTGGTAAAGGACAAATGTGATTCCGATCCCTCTCATTGACTGGCATAAGCGCTGAGTACACCGTTGAACAAACAAACCTGAACACACTAAACTTGCAGTTCAATCAAAGCACCAGCTCCTTCTTGCTAAAGGAGGTTTCCTCACCTTCCGTCCTACTGACATTTTGGGGGATTTTTCTTTGTTGTGGGGGTGTCCTGTACACGGTAGGCTGTGTAGCGGCATCCCTGGCTTCTTCGCACTAGATGCCAGTAGCAAGCCCTGGAACTGTGACTATCAAAAATGTTTCCAGACATCGACCCATGTCCCCAGGGAAGCAAAATCGCCCCGGCTGAGAAGTACTGGGGTAAGGTTCCCCCACACCCCGCAAGTGCTCTCCGTCCCCAAACCTTAAATCTCTACACATCCTTCCAATCTCAGCTCAAACTTCACCTCCTCAGGGAGGGCTCCCTGACCTCTCCGACTAGATCCGCACCTTCTGTTTTGCGCTCTTTGTAAGATTTCTCCACCCTATCCTCACTGCACGCCGAGGGATTACCCCACTCAACGGCGACTCCCCTCCCAGGGCTGCGCGCTCCACGAGGGCAAGGAACGCGCCGCCCGCTGTGTCCCTGGCTACCGGCACAGGGCCTGGCACGCAGGTAAAGCGACTGCCCTGGGGTGAACCACAGAGGGCAAAGCAAGGCAGCGGGAGAAGTGAGGACACTCGGACGCGAGAGGGCGTGTGCAGGGGCACTCGCTTCGGAGCGGAGGCGCATGCGCTTCGCTCTCCCCGGCCCCTCACGGAGGCAGCTAGAGAGCGTCTGAGGCTTCGCTGGGGCTATGCGAGGAGAGGTCAGGTCGGCCACTAGGACGGGCGCTCCCGAGGGAGGAAAACTTACGCGGGCCTGAAAGCGGGCGGCGAAATCCCTCACTCGGGAACACTGACTGTAATCACCACGACTGCGGTGGGCGGCGGTTCCCTCCCTCAGCTCCTCTAACGGCCGTTGCACGCCCGCCAGCTCGCGCGCCCCAGAGCGCGCGTCGTGCGGCCCCACCCGGTTTTACCCGCCTCTGGTCAATCGGGAGTCGAGCCGCGCCGGCTTCCCGCCCCTTTCTGGCCGACTCTGACCAATCGGCAGTCGAGCCACGCCGGCGTCCCGCCCTCGGGACGTAGTGTCCCGCCGGCACACTACCCTCGTCTCGGAGAGCCGGACGGATCTTTCTGCGCATGATCCCGTCACCACTTTGCTCCCGCTCTGCCCCTTGCCCCGTTTTGCCTATAGGTGGAGCCCTGCGCACCATCTAGACCTGGAGGGGCCTGCTGGGCCTGTGCAGATTGGGAAGTGGGGGCCCGGGGACCCGAGAATCATCTCAACCGTCCTCATCCTCCTTCCATTCCAACGCCCATCTATGAGTTCTCCCACCTGAAGCAGAGGTTCAGCTTGTGACCAGGAGTTAGCGTGTGGCCTGGGTCACTGACTAGTCAGGGTCAGGGCTTGGTCTGGGTTGGAGGCAGTGGTCAGTCTGGGACCAGGGTTCAGGTTGAAGGGTAAAAGATCAGTCCCTCCTCCCTCCCCAAAATTGGTCCCCAGGAAGAGGAACCGTTAAGTCCATTTGCATTAATATGCCCTTGAAGAGTCAGACTGGAAAATTGTTTCAAAGGAGAACAGAACCACCAGCCAAAGGAATGAATCTTGGATAGTGAAATTTTGGGTATCTAGAAACCTGACTTGGGAGGGAGAGACACTAAACGGTTGTGTGGAGGAAAAAAAAGTTGTATGATTTCTTAGCTTTAAGTGCCAAAGAGAGTGCATTACTGAATAAAAGTCACTCTAGAGGAAAGCCCCTAGGGACGTGCTCCAAGGTTGTATCCTCTGCCCTGTCTTTTAGTCTTTTTTTTTTTTTTTTTTTTTTTTATAAAGATTTTCGCTCATTTGCCCAGTCTGGAGTGCAGTGGCACGATCTCTACTCACTGTAACCTCCACCTCCCTGGTTTAAGGGTTTCTCCTGCCTCAGCCTCCTGAGCAGCTGGAACTACAGGCGTCTGCCATCACGCCCAGCTAATTTTTGTATTTTTAGTAGAGATGGGCTTTCACCATATTGGCCAGACTGGTCTCGAACTCCTGATCTTATGATCTGCCTGCCTCGGCCTCCCAAAGTGCTGGGATTACATGCATGAGCCACCACGCCGGCTCTCTTTTAGTATTTTAAGGTAAGAACACAGGAGACAGAAAATAGCAGATTTAATGGATAATGAAAATGAACTTGGGTATGATATGAAATTAGGACCAGAAGCTTCTGTTAAAGGCTTTTAGAAGCTAGAAAGTGTTAGTACTGGCCACACACAGTGGCTCCTGCCTGTAATCCCAGCATTTTGGGAGGCCGAGGCAGGTGGATCACTTGAGGTCAGGAGTTTGAGACAAGCCTGTGGCCAACATGATAAAACGCTGTCTCTACTAAAAATACAAAAATTATCCAGGTATGGTGGTGGGCACCTGTAATCCCAGCTACTGGGGAGGCTGAGGCAGGAGAATCGCTTGAACCCAGGAGGAGAAGTTGCAGCGAGCCAAGATCACTGCACTATAGCCTGGGCAACAGAGTGAGACTCCATCTCAAAAAAAAAAGAAGTATTAGTCAGAAAAAGTTGAAAGCCTTCCATTTCTTTCTTTCTTTCTTTCTTTCTTTCTTTCTTTCTTTCTTTCTTTCTTCCTTTCTTTCTTTTTTTTTGAGATGGAGTCTCACTCTGTCACCCAGGCTGGGGTGCAGTGGCATAATCTCGGCTCACTGCAACCTCTGCCTCCTGGGTTCAAGTGATTCTCCTGCCTCAGTCTCCCAAATAGCCAGGACTACAGGTGCATATCACCACGCCCCGCTAATTTTTGTATTTTTAGTAGAGACAGGGTTTCACCATATTGGCCAGGCTGGTTTCAAACTCCTGACCTTGTGATCTGCCTGCCTTGGCCTCCCAAAGTGCTGGGATTACAGGCGTGAGCCACTGCACTTGGCCACTTTATTGTTTTTAAAAGACTTGCTGGATGTATTAATCTATTCTCAGTGTGAGAACAAACTAATGTTCCCTGGGTAAGACATCCCTGACACTAGGTAATTTACAAGGGAAAGAGGTTTAATTGACTCACAGTTTCACAGGGTTGGGGAGGCCTCAGGAAACTTACAATCATGGCAGAAGGGGAAACAAACACATCCTTTTTCACCTGGTGGCAGCAAGAAGTGCCCAGCAAAAAGAGGAAAAGCCCCTTGTAAAACCATCAAATTTCATGAGAACTCAGTATCATGAGCGCAGCTTGAGGGCAACCGCCTCCATGATTAAATTACCTCCTATCAGGTCCCTCCCATGAGGGAGGCTCAACTCCCATGAGATGATGGGAATGACAAGGTGAGATTTGGGTAGATTTCGGCGCGGCTCAACTCCCATGAGATGATGGGAATGACAAGGTGAGATTTGGGTAGGGACACAGCCAAAACATATCAATGACTATTTTAATAAAATATATCGAGTACACTATGACTATTTTTTTCTTTCTTTTTTCTTTTTCTCTTTTGTTATTGTGGATTCATATCACAGGACACTATGACTTAATGACTCAAAAAGGACAGGATTAGGCCAGATGTGACCCACCTCAGTTTAATAAAATATGAATTGTAACTTAGTTACAATCATATAATTAGAGTTAGCATTTTCATATGCATTGTGTTGTCTGGTGGATTATTTTATAAGCATCTATCGTTACACTGCACTGAGGCTTCCTTAACATGGTCAACTAATTTAGTTTAAATTCAATAGCTTCTCTGTTTACTTAATTTTATTTCATTTTATTTTCTTTATGAGATATTTAAGAAGAGCATAGTCAATATTTTGTCCTTATCCTTCAAGATATATATGTATATTTTTTTCTACTTCCCTTCTCTCAGGATATATTATTTATTATTTATTTATATATTTATTTATTTTTGAGACAGAGTTTTGCTCTGTCGCCCAGGCTGGAGTGCAATGGCATGATCTCAGCTCACTGCAAACCTCTGCCTCCTGGGTTCAAGTGATTCTCCTGCCTCAGCCTCCTGAGTAGCTGGGATTACAGGCATCCACAACCATGTCCAGCTAATTATTGTACTTTTAGTAGAGACAGGATTTCACTATTTTGGCTAGGCTGGTCTTAAACTCCTGACTTCAGTTGATCCACCCACCTCAGCCTCCCAAAATGCTGGGACTACAGGCATGAGCCACTGTGCCCGGCCAGGATATATTTTAAATAACGGCAAGGGCTAATGCCTTAGATAGCAGGGCTGTTTAAACAGTCTACTACAGACCTATAAAATCAATATGAATTCACAATGAAATGTAATTAATTGTATGCTGATTTAATAAATGTGTGACTTTGACATGCATGAAAAAATAATATGGATTGACCATTTGACATAATTTTTTTCAGGAGCTGCTAAAGCATTAAAGATAACAAAATGTTACTACAAATGAAATATTAAGACTATAAAATTTAAATTAAATGTAGCTTTTTTTTTTTTAGACAAGGTCTTACTGTCACCCAGGCTGGAGTACAGTGGCAGGAACACAGCTCACTGCAGCCTTGACCTCCTGGGCTCAGGTGATTCTCCCACTCAGCCTCCCGAGTAGCTGGAGCTACAGGCACACACCGCCATGCCTGGCTAAGTTTTAGATTTTTTTGTAGAGAAGGGTGTCTTCCTGTGTTGCCCAGACTGGTCTCAAACTCTTGGGTTGAAGCTATGTGGCACACCTTGGCTTTCCAAAGTGTTGGGATTACAGGTGTGAGCCACTGTGCCCTGCCAAATTTAACTTTTATTGTGTTGCTTGTACTGACGTTTTCCCCCAGGAAATTAATTTCTAAAATAATCGTGGACATTAATTTTAAAAAGTGTATTTCAAAAACAAAACAACAAAAGAAGGCACAGAGCCTTCCTGTGTTTTTGTGAAATTCTACCTTATGGTTAGGTCCCACCTCTGCCAACTTATAAAGCCTGTCTTGCTTCCTGGTCCTCACTACCTACTCCCCAAACTCAACTGTCCTCTCTGTAAGGTCAAAGACTGTGTCTTGTGTACTGTTGAATCCCCCAGGCCTAATACAGTTAACAGGTACATAACAGATTCCAACCTGTTTTGGAATAAAGGAATGATATTCACACAAACACTGCTGCCATATTCACCCTCTACTAGGAAGGGGGAGCTAATGAGGTCAGAAATAACGAAGGGGCAGGGGAAGGAGGCTTGGATAATAGTGCGTGTGTACATTTATCCTCATTCTGAAATTGAATAGTTCGTGCCCATTTTGCAGAAAAAAAGAAAGGAGACTTAGGGCCAGCTGGCCAAGGCCCAGGAACTTTCCCTGGAATGAGAGTCATAGAGTCCCTATGTTGAAGCAGAGATCATTAGTTCAAACTCTCATTTTACATATGGGGAAATACAGAATAAAGTGACTTCTCCCTGCCATCCTCAACCCCCTCATTTTGAAATCTGGATTATAGAGAAAGGAATCAAAGAAAGTAGAATTCCCTGCTGTTTCTTAGGCATACCCTCTGCACCTCCGCATATCATGCTGAGTAACTCAATCTCCCTCTAGAAGAGTTCCAGAGATGGGAAGAGAAGGTGGGATGAGGAAGAACAGCCTAAGGCTGAGCAGCCACACTCCTTACCAGATGTTGGTTTCATCTGCACCCCCAACATCTCTGGTCCCTAACGGTAAGAGGGACTACTTGCTTTCCCTAAATCTTCCTCCACTCCACCTTTGCCTCAAGCAAGTAAACTAGAGGCCAAGGACTAGGGTTGGAGGAGGTGTCAGGCTTCTATCCCAGCATCCAGCCTATCACTGTCAGAGGAAAGACGGCCATCCAGGCTCCTGCAGGAAAGAAAGAAATAATTATAAAACAGAATTAGGTGGCATTGAGAGCAGGGGAAACTTTTTAGGTTTAGGTATTCCCCATTAGGGAATTATTTAGAAATCCATTCATTCGACAAGCTGTCTCAGGACTGACTGTTTGCAAGTTAAATTGGGGATGGGAAGGATGGGGAAGAGAGGCACTCTCTCTGTTCAGTGTGGACCCTGTTCAGCTGTCTTCACTTGTCCTTGTTACCTGTCTGGCTCTGTATCTTGAATTCTGAATTTATTTTGTTTGTTTGTTTGTTTGTTTCTTTCTTTCTCTTTCTTTCTTTCTTTCTTCTTTCTTTTGATAGGGTCTCACTCTGTCTCCTAGGCAGCAGTTTTCTTTCTTTCTTTCTATTGTTCTTTCTTTCTTTTTTGAGAATTCTGAATTTAATTTTCTTTCTTTTCTTTTTCTATCTCTTTCTCTCTCTTTCTTTCTTAAGACAGGGTCTCACTCTGTCTCCTAGGCAGCAGTTCAGTGGTGCCATCATAGCTCACTGCACCCTCAAACTCCTGGGCTCAAGTGATCCTCCTGCCTCAGCCTCTCAAGTAGCTAGGATTACAAGCACGTGCCATGATGCCCAGCTAATTTTTAAATTTTTTATAGCGACAGGGTCTTGCTGTGTTGTCCAGGCTGGTGTCAAACTCCTGGCCCCAACCAATCCTCCCACTTCAGCCTTCCAAAATCCTGGGACTACAAGTGTGAGCCATTGCATGGCCTGTATTTGAATTTTCACTTCCTACCTGCTTGTCCCTGTATTTTGAATTTTCCAATCATTTTGGGATAGTCTCAGATTCTGATGAAGGATGAACCACCAGCCCCACAATGACAAGTGCCACGTACTGCTGAGACCCAAGAAGCTGAGATTCAAAGAGGTTAACTGCTGGGCACGATGGCTCACGCCTGTAACCCCAGCACTTTGAGAGGCTGAGGCAGGCGGATTATCTGAGGTCTGGAGTTCAAGATCAGCCTAGCCAACATGGTGAAACCTTGCCTCTACTAAAAGTACAAAAATTAGCTGGGCATGGTGGTGCGTGCCTGTTATCCCAGCTACTCAGGAGGCTGAGGCAGGAGAATGGCTTGAATCCGGGAGGCGGAGGTTGCAGTGAGCTGAGATTGTGCCACTCCACTCCAGCCTGGGCAACAGAGTAAGGCTCTGTCTCTAAATAAATAAATAAATAAATAAATAAGTAGAGGTTAACTGACTTCTCTCAGGTCAGATAGAGTTGAGCAGAAACAACATCCAAAACCCCGACCTGCCAGGACCAAGTGTGCACCCTCAGACCCTGGTGCAACCATGAGAACTTCATCACAGCAATCTCTTTGTACCAACCTGCCGAGCTTCCGCTGCTGGAGGCACTGGACTCTGAAACCACATAGAAAGAGAGATTGAACTTAAGGTGGCCATCCTGACAGGACAAGGCTAGCATTCTCCCATCATTTTATCGAGATTGGGCAAAGGGCCTGGTCTCTTTGAAACTGGGATTCAGAAGAGTGTGATGATGGACCTTCTGCCTCTTCTAAGAATGGACTTAGTAGAAGACGGGCTTTCCCGAGAGGGTTGGAGTTTTGAAGCACTGTTAGGGAATAGAAAGAATGGAGAGACTGTTTCTAGATCAGTAAGGAAGATTTACCAAGAACAAGGTTGTCACGAGGGACAGCCTGGGAGAGTGATCTGATGTGACAGGAAAGGTGAGAATGGAAGGACAGGCAGAGAAGGCTCAGGCTCGAAGTTTCATGAGTAAAACCAGGACTCGGTGAAGAGAGCAGAGGGAAAGCCGAGGAGGACATGGGCTCGGGCAGGAGACTTGCATTTAGGGAAGAGTGGAGCGCATGAAGGAAGGCGGGGACTTGGTGACGATCTCAGCTCACTGCAACCTCTGCCTCCTGGGTTCAAGCAATTCTCCTGCCTCAGCCTCCCGAGTAGCTGGGATTACAGGCGCCGGGATTACAGTAGGTCGGTAGGAGGCTCTGGAAGAGGAGTCAGGGAGGCCCCAGAAATGATCCAGTTACCGCTTATTCGGATGGGCCCAAATACTATCCAGCTGCCGCCGCGCTCCAGGCCCTTCCGCGTTCGGGAGCGATCCCTCCCAGGCAAGTTCTTCTGACTCCAGGTTTGTGGGCGACGCCAGCACAAGGGTAGCAAGGCCGGCCAGGCGGGGACTTTGCCCAAGACCCCAGGTAGTCCCACCTCCCTCCCCGCCCCCAAGTGAATTCACCAATCCACAAGACCTAGGTCTTCAAAATCCCGCCCCGTCTTCAACAAGCCCCGCCCCCGGAAGGACTGGCCTGTCCCCAGCACCGCCGTCCCCCAGGCCCCGCCTCAGCCTCTCTTCTGTGACGACGGCACTGCTGGGAGTCCGGCTACCCGGCCTGTCCCGCGGGAACTGCCTTGCAGGCGAGACTGCGGCGGCTGCGCAGGAGGCCCTGGGACTGCCCGCTTACTGGTTGGCACTGGCGTCTCGCCCGCGTGTCACACAGGGTCACTCGGCCGTGCAGGTAGAGTGTATCGCTGGTCGAGAAGCGGATCAGGCTGAAGGCCAGCCTCACCTCCAGAGAAGCCCCATTGGCCCGCAGGTCGTGGAGCAGCCGGTTGGTGACGGGGCAGCTGCGGGGAGAGGGCAGCGTCACGGGCCTGCGGTGCCGATGGACGAGCACCGCTGCGCCCTTTTTACGTTTGCTTGTACAGGTGCAGAGGCTGGTCTCATGCTGACAACTTTACGTGAATTGTTGCGTTTCCTCCTCACCGATCCTGTGAAGAAGGCAATACTTTTGCCCCCCCCGCCACCCGCTTTTTAAAGATGAAGAAACTGAGGCTCAAACTGAGGTTCGAAGAGGTTTGCCCAAGGTTCTGCAGGGAGCAGCCTGGCCCCAGCGCCCGCCCACACCCTTAATCATGGGTTCTATTTCCTCCTGACAAAGGAGGAATAACAGGCGAGGACAGGTTTGGCATGGTGTGTTTCAGAGCCTGGACTCTGGAGACCGATGGTGTGTCCTGGGTAAAGTCACCTAAACTCAGAGTCCTCGCTTTTTCTCTTAGCTGTAAAGTGGGGGAAATAATACTTCATAGGGTTGTTTGGAGTAATAAATAGGGTAATAAGTGATTTCCTGTGCTCTGTGAAGCCTTGTTAATAAAACATGACCTAGAAGTCTGGAGACCCAACTTCTTCCCAAAAATGTTGAGGAAGAACTTGGATTTACGGTCTCTGTGTTCCCAACACTTAGCAAGATGTGCAACTTATTATCTGTGTGAACGGAGCCTCAGTTTCTCTATAATGAAACTGAATGAAAATATAACTATCTCTTAGAGTGTGTTGTGAGGCTTAAATGAATTAAGGGATTCAAACTGCCTGGTGTAGAGTCAATGCTATGTCAGTATTAGATATTATTAGCTACTAAATATAATGAATGTCCAATATATAACATACATATAGCACTCTGAAATGTTGTGTCTTTGTTTTTTAGTTTTATCATTGTAGGCCCTCAGTACTTGTTTGAGCAAAGAATAAAAGAAATGCATGTTATTTGTTGGCTGCAAGATCTTGGGCAGGCTTTAATCTCTGAGCCTTAATTTACTTATCTTCAAAATGGGAATGATGGCATTATTCAAGAAACATTCACCCAGCACTTACTTTCTTCCAGTGTTTGCATGCCAGGGATACCAAGAAGAGTGACAGGGTCTGTGCTCAAGGGTATAAAAGCACTCAGCACAAGCCAAATCCAAGAGCTGGTCTGGCACTCACAGGAGGTCATCAGGCCTGACTGACCCTTACCTCTTGTTCACAAAGTGGTAGGTGGCCTTAACGGTATCTGCCCTGGAGATGTTGGTGCTGGCAAAGACCTCATTGACCACCAGGACAAATCTGTCTGAATCACTGCTTGTGGCCTTGAGGACCACATAGACGGGCATGCCAAGAGCAACTGTTCTGTTCTCAAGCGGAGTTGAGAGCTGAGGGTCTGTGAAGATGCACAAGATGATGATGGTGTCCTCAGTGCCCAGAACACGGATAATGCTGTATCTGGAGAGGGACAGGAGTGAAACTCTCATCATGAAACCCTGGAGGGAGAGACATTCACCCACACCTTCTGCCTCCCCAAAGTCACTGAGCACTGGTAATCATAGAGAATAAAGGGCAGGAGAAGCAAACCTGCTTACTTTCTTCCTTGTCTGCCTAAAAAGTGAGGTGCCACCTCATAGATCCCCAGACCTAGGACCCTTGAAGCCATCCACAGTAATTTATATAAACAACTCATATGTATTCCTTCATAGAAGCATCTTTTTTTTTTTTTTTTTTAATTGAGAGAGGGTCTCACTCTGTTGCCTGGGTGGGATGGCAGTAGCATGATTGCATCTCACTGCAGCCTTGACCTCCCAGGCTCAAGTGATCCTCCCACCTCAGCCTCCCAAGTAGCTGGGACTATAAGCACACATCACCAAGCCCAGCCTGAAGCATCTCTTTTCTTTCACTAATGCTTTGAATTTCCATCTAAGGGGTGCCTCTATGTGAGCATAGGGGAGCAACATCCTGAGGGTGCTGACTTATGTGCTTGGATTAGAGGTAGAGAGGTAGAGAACTCAGTAGGCTCACAGAGCTGAGCCAGAGAGGAAGCAAACAAGGCAGACCTTAGAGGAAGGAGGCAACCTGGTAGGGGTGGGTGTGGCTGACATTCACTACCCAGGGTTCGCACAGCTGAAGCTGAGCGTTGTGGAGGCATTACTGATGAAGCCAGGGAGAACCTGCAGAAGCTGCACCTCCAGAGAGTACAGGGCGCAGCTGTTGCTGGTCTAGAAAGAACAAGAAGGCTGCCATTACTCTCAGATGTCCAGAGGAAATGCCTTCTCCAACCCTCATTTGCTGCAAGTTGTTTATTTTTTAATTTTAATTTTATTTAATTTTATTTTGAGACAGAGTCTCGCTCTGTCGCCCAGGCTGGAATGCAGTGGTGCGATCTCGGCTCACTGCAACCTCCGCCTCCCAGGTTAAAGTGATTCCCAAGCCATAAGTTGTTTATTTAAATAACAGTGGGCCAGGCAAGGTGGCTCACGTCTATAATCCCAGCACTTTGGGAGGCGAAGGCGGGTGGATCACGAGACCAGGAGCTTGAGACCAGCCTAGCCAACATAGTGAAACCCTGTCTCTACTAAAATAAAAATAATTAGCCAGGTGTGGTGTTGGGTGCCTATAATCCCAGCTACTAGGGAGGCTGAGGCAGGAGAATTGCTTGAACCCAGGAGGCAGAGGTTGCAGTGAGCTGAGATCGTGCCATTGCACTCCAGCCTGGGTGACAGTGCAAGACTCTGTCTCAAAAAAAAAAGAACACTGAGAGAATTCTAGGAGCCTAGCCATGCACTTAGCCATTCCATATTGAAACTGCCAATTCTGTTCCATAACCCAAGCAAGAGATCCCATGAATCCCTGGGTGGCAGAACTAGAGACAATGGCAGACAACTGGGAGGAACTAAACCATCTTTTTTTTTTTTTTTTTTTGAGATGGAGTCTTGCTCTGTCGCCAGGCTGGAGTGCAGTGGTGTGGTCTCGGCTCATTGCAACCTCCGCTTCCCGAGTTCAAGTGATTCTCCTACCTCAGCCTCCTGAGTAGCCGGGACTACAGGCGCGCGCTACCACACCCAGCTAATTTTTGTATTTTCAGTAGAGACAGGGTTTCACTATGTTGGCCAAGCTGGTCACGAACTCCCAGCCTTGTGATCTGCCTGCCTTGGCCTCCCAAAGTGCTGGGATTACAGGCGTGAGCCACCATGCCCGGCCTAAACCATCTCTTTAGGACAAACTCTGCTTGTTGTTTTTTGTTGTTTTGTTGTTGTTGTTGTTGTTTTGAGTTGGAGTTTTGCTCTTGTTGCCCAGGCTGGAGTGCAATGGCATGATCTCGGCTTACCACAACCTCCGCCTCCTAAGTTCAAGCAATTCTCCTGCCTCAGCCTCCCGAGAAGCTGGGATTATAGGCATGTGCCACCATGAAGGGATGCCTCCTTGAAGGGATGCCAAAGCCAGTCTATGTGTTAGGGGAAAATGACCCTGCAGGGCACTCTTCCCCCATTCAGTCAGAACTGCTCTACTTCTAAGTATTTATGTTTCTATTTGACTTTTATGTAAGACCCCTCCCAAAGAAAGGAGGTGGCAGTATCAGCGAGCAGTTAGAAGCACAAACTACTCTGTAATAGCTAGCTGTGTGATTTGGGAAAATCCCTCAACATAACTGAGCCTTAGACTACTATCTGTAAAATGGGAACCTCACAGGATTATCGTGACGATTTAGTGAGATAATGCTTGTAGAAAAGTGTTTGACAAAGGCTGGGCGCAGTGGCTCACACCTGTAATCCCAGCACTTTGGGAGGCCAAGGTAGGCAGATCATGAGGTTGGGAGTTTGAAACCAACTTGGCCAACATAGTGAAACCCCATCTCTACTAAAAATACAAAACTTAGCTGGGCATGGTGGCACGTGCCTGTAGTCCCAGCTACTCAGTAGGCTGAGGCAGGAGAATTACTTGAACCCGGGAGGTGGAGGTCGCCGTGAGCTGAGATGGCGCCATTGCACCCCAGCCTGGGCAACAAGAGCGAAACTCTGTCTCAGAAAAAAAAATATTTGATCACGACACATGGCACATGGTAAGAAATTGATAAATATTGGTTGTGGCTGGGGTTGTTATTATTTTAGAGGGTTCCATGACTGACAACAGTTTGGAAGTCAATAACTCAATCCATCAAACATGGGATCACCCACAAGGGTATTCCCAGTCTGAAGGGGGACAACCCAGTCTCTTTCCTCAAAAAGACTGGTCTGATGGCTGGGAGTTGACTCCATTCCAGAGAATTTCTTAATCAGATGGAAATAGTCATAACTGGTGGCCAATCACTCCTTTCCTGCCCCTCCCGCCATCAGGTGGCCTCTCTCAGCTTACTTACAGAGAGGCAAAGTCCACAAGTACCCTCCTTCTCTAACAGGGAGACCTGGACATGGATACCCTGTTCTTTCTTGCTGATGCTGGAGCATCCTGAGAAGGCATCTTTTGTCAGCATCCAGTGGCGAGTCTGCAGGAAGCAGCTGCTTAGGACCACCTTGATTTTCTGTGGCCAGCAGTGTAGGCTCACCGACATCCTAGACAGTTCTGCAGGAGGACACAGGGCAGGGGCCTCCTGAGGCTTCCTGGAATGATGCCATGGGAGAAAATTCAAGTTCTACTGTTGGGGAAGGAGACATTGTTGGGATATTAGCCCAATTTGCAAACACTTCCTTAAATAAGGACTTTTGGCCAGGTGGGGTGGCTCACGCCTGTAATACTAGCACTTTGGGAGGCTGAGGCAGGCGGATCACCTGAGATCAGGAGTTTGAGACCAACCTGGCTAACGTGTTGAAACCCCGTCTCTACTAAAAATACAAAAATTAGCCAGATGAGGTGGTGCACACCTGTAGTCCCAGCTACTCCAGAGGCTGAGGCTGGAGAATCACTTGAACCCAGAGGCGGAGATTGCAGTGAACCGAGATTTTGTTACTGCACTCCAGCATGGGCAACAAAGCAAGACTCTATCTCAAAAATCAGGCAAACAAACAAACAAATAAACAAGGACTCTTCCTCACAGCCATATTTGTTGCCCTGTAGACTCTGGCCCCTGGCCTTAGCGGATCCACTTAAAATCTCTTTCCCAGGAATTAGGAACTGGGCCTCAAAAGAGGCAGCATAAAGTTTGAGAGGTGAGGTGGTCATCTTCTGTCATGTGGGCTGGGAGGTGACAGTGACAGAGTGGGTGCAGGTGTGGAATGGGAGGAGCAAGACTGAGAGGAGAGAGAAGTGGCCCCCTGGTTCCTGCTATATTCCCAGTTGCAGTTCCAGTCCTTGGAGAACCTGGCTGGAGCCTGCCCTTGGCCTCTGTGAGACACTGTTTTTCATTAGCCCAATTGGTTTCTGTTAGTTGTCTGGCAAGATTTTTTTTTTTTTTTTTTTTTTTTATATGGAGTCTCACTCTGTTGCCAGGCTGGAATGCAGTTGCACGATTTTGGCTCACTGCAACCTCAGCCTCCTGAGTTCAAGCGATTCTCCTGCCTCAGCCTCCTGAGTAGCTGGGACTACAGGTGCCCACCACCACATCCAGCTAATTTTTGTATTTTTAGTAGAGATGGGGTTTCACCATGTTTGCCAGGATGGTCTCGATCTCTTGACCTCATGATCGAGATCAGGAGGCCTCGGCCTCCCAAAGTGCTGGGATTACAGGCGTGAGCCACCGCGCCCAGCCTAAGATTATTTTTTTGAGGTATTAATTTGTTTTGTTCTCTGTGATTTTTCTCCCATTCCAATCTGGAAGGCAGGCCTTGTAGTTTTTTTGAGGGACCTAAACTGCTTGGAGTCAATGACTCTTTCAGTCTGGAAAAGCCTAAACACATTGAGGAGAGCCCTGAGGGAAGGAGCGGGTGCTTGAGAGCCTGGAGTGGGAGGCTTCAAACCTGCAGGTCTTCCTCCCAGACTTGCCAGTTTCATGAGCCAACAAAGTTTGTCGCCCAAGCCTGGAGTGCAATGGTTCAATCTCGGCTCACTGCAACCTCTACCTCCTGGGCTCAAGTGATCTTCCCATCTCAGCCTCCTGAGTAGCTGGGACTACAAGCACATCACCACACCTGGCTAATTTATATATTTTTTGTAGAGATGGGTTTTCGCCATGTTGCTCAGGCTGGTCTCAAATTCCTGGACTCAAGCAATCCACCCACCTTGGCCTCCCAAAGTGCTGGTATTACAGGCATAAGACACTGTGCCTGGTCTCATGTTTTCCTTTTTTTTTTTTTTTTGAGTAAGGGTCTGTGTCGCCCAGGCTGAAGTGCAGTGGCATACTCTTGGCTCACTGCAGGCTGGAAGTCCTAGTCTCAAGTGATACTCCTACCTGTTTCCCGAATAGTTGGGACTACAGGTGCGTGCCGTCACACTGGCTAATTTTTATATTTTTGGTAGGGACAGGGCCTCCCTATGTTGGCTAGGCTCATGTTTTCAGTTTTTAAAAAAGATTTATGTATTTTACTCAAGCCAATTAGAGTTGGCTTTCTGCTACTTGCAACACAAGTTATCCAAACTGATACATGCCAAATACCAGTACTATTTGAGTGATGAATGAAAAGCTAATACGTGACCTTCCGTTCTTTTTGCATCTGCTCTCTCCATACTTTCTACTGAATTTTGGATGAACTGCTTAAAAGTTAGTAATTTAGGCCGGGCGTGGTGGCTTACGCTTGTAATCCCAGTACTTTGGGAGGCTGAGGCAGGCAGATCACAAGGTCAAGAGATAGAGATCATCCTGGCTAACATGGTGAAACCCCGTCTCTACTGAAAATACAAAAATTAGCCAGCCATGGTGGCAGGCGCCTGTAATCCCAGCTACTCAGGAGGCTGAGGCAGAAGAACCACTTGAACCTGGGAGGTGGAGGTTGCACTGAGCCGAGATTGTGCCACTGCACTCCAGCCTGGCGACAGAGCAAGGCTCCATCTCAAAAAAAAAGTTAATAATTTAAAAGTAAAATTAACTTTGGGAGCCCAAGGCGGGAGAATCACTTGCATCCAGGAGTTCAAGGCCAGGCTAGGCAACATGGGGAGATTCCCTTTCTTAAAATTCCCTGTCTTAAAAAAATTACGAATTAGCCAGGCATGGTGGCATATGCCTATAGTCCCATTTACTCAGAAGACTGAGGTGGTAGGATCGTTTGAGCCCCTGAGGTTGAGACTGCAGTGAGCTGTGATTGTGCCACTGCTCTCCAGCCTGGGCCACAGAGCAAGACCCTGTCTCAAAATAAAAGTAAAACTGGCCGTTGGGGATGAAGTTATAGCTGACTTCCCAGAGACAGTGGGTGCCATGGACTTGAATGATTGAACATCATAGCCTGGTGTGTTCAATGCTGTTGGGGATGTAGTTGCAGCTGACTTCCTGGAAACAGTGGTTGCCAGGGACTCAGATGATTGGACATCAATGCCTGGTGTGTTCATTGCTGTTGGGGATGTAGTTATAGCTGACTTCCCAGATGCAGTGGTTGCCATGGACCCAGATGATTGAACATCACTGCCTGGTTTGTTCAGTGCTGTTGAGGAGGTAGTTGTAGCTGACTTCCCAGAGACAGTGGTTGCCATAGATCCAGATGATTGAACATCACTGCCTGGTGTGTTCAATGCTGTGGGGCCTGTGACTGCGTCTGATTCCTGAGAGCCAATGGACACTGATGATTCTATCCCACTGATGGTGGTGTTTGATTCTGATGGAGTTATAATTGGAGTTTCCTGATTCTATTTTGGGGTATCCACTGAAGTGGCCATGCTGGATAAAGCTATGGTTCTTGATGTCCCTCCCTGGTCCTTCAATGTAGAAGTCATCGTGGAATCTGACAGCAGTGTACCCTTGGAGGTTGTGCTGATAGTTGTATTTAATTTCTCTTCTTGAGTTTCATGTATTAAAGTTGTCTGCTCAGTAGACACAGTAGAACTGCTGGTTTGTGGAGAGGTTGGGGGAGCAGCTGGTGTTGTATGCTTCAGACGTTGAAGTCTTGTTGGTAAACTGTTAAGTACAGCTGGAGAGACATTGTCTTTCCCCTTGTTAAATAGAATTGCAGTTGTAGTTGGACACAACATAGTTTCCTCAGGTGCAGAATGTGTTGTATCTGACACAACTCCCCAGATCGTAATACTGCCTGTGAAAAAAAATGAATAAACAGAAAGTAATCTAGGCTGGGTGTGGTGGCTCATGCCTGTAATCCCAGCATTTTGGGAGGCCGAGATGGGAAAAATACTTGAGGCCAGGAGTTCGAGACCAGCCTTTTCAACATAGTGAGAAGCAATAAAAAATAAAAATAAAAGAGAAAGCAATCTACCTGTTCCTTCCACCAAACCAGAGTTATTTTCAGAGATTATGACTTGCCAAATATTCTATTGAGAGACTCCCTAAAAATAATATTGAATCAGGCACAGTGGCTCATGCTTATAATCTCAGCACTTTGGGAAGCTGAGGCCGGAGGAATTTGAGCTTAAGCCAAGGAATCTGAGGTTACAGTGAGCTCTGATTGTGTCACTGCACTCCAGCTAAGATAACAAAGTGAGACCCTGTCTCTAAAATAAAGTTATATATATATATATATACACACACACACACACATATAAATCTATATATTATATATATAATGTAGGAGGTGTTGATCTATATGTATACAAATCTTACCAGTTCACATTTATGTGCCAGCTCTGTGCCAATAGATTTCAATGACATATATCAGGGAGAGAGAATTTTACTTGTTCAGGCAACTATGTCTCATTCCACTCAATGGCTACTCTAGACAGTGAAAGTCAGCAAAAGATAGAAATCTGTTATCTCAGTTGGTGTTTGGTTTCTTGATGCCTTGTTTGATATTAGTTTCCTACTGCATTGAATATGATTCTAGCATTTAAATATACAAATTTTTTCTTTTCCTTTTTTTTTTTTGTTTTTGAGACGGAGTCTTGTTCTGTCACCCAGGCTGGAGTGCAATGATGTGATCTCAGGTCACTGCAACCTCCCCTTCCCGGGTTCAAGCCATTCTCTTCCCTTAGCCTCCCAAGTAGCTGGGACTACAGGCATGAACCACCATGCCCTTCTAATTTTGTACTTTTACTAGAGATGGAGTTTCACCATGTTGCCCAGGCTGGTCTCAAACTCCCCACCTCGAGTGAGCCACCCACCTCAGTCTCCCAAAGTGCTGGGATTACAGGTGTGAGCCACTGTGCCTGGCAAGATATGAATTTTTTGAACAATATGACCCCCTAATTGCAAGCCAAGTGTTTCACTGAGTGTGATAGCAGTCAAGGATCATTTTGATATTGTTCAACTGTCACCCTGCCCAGGTAAAGTGTTGCTCCAATGCACAACATTGGCACATTAAATCCTTACAACCAACCTGAAAAAAGGACTATTATTTCCATTTATCAAATGAAGAAACTGAGGCTCAGACTGGTGAAGACATCTGTCCACGGTCACATAGCCAGGAAGTGATGCCACTGCATTTGAAACCAAGTCCATCAGACACCAGAACCCAATGCCTTCCCTACCACACTGTACTGCCTTACAAAAACATAGCTTCATTCCTAAGCCTAAGCCAGCTGCTCTCTAGAGAGAAAGGCTCAAATCAAGTACGTTGAGTTGAATCCTTTGGAAACCTTCTTATTTCCCCTGGGTAATGGGCAGAAATAGGCCCACCACCTGATATGCTGTTTTTGCATTCTTGGCAGTTTTCTTTTTTCTTTTCTTTCTTTCTTTTTGTCTTTTTTATTTTTTGAGACAGTCTCACTCTGTCACCCAGGCCAGAGTGCAGTGGTGTCATATTGGCTCACTGCAACCTCCACATCCTGCCTCAGCCTCCCAAGAGCTGTGACAACATGTGTGTTTCACCATGCTCTGCTAATTTTTGTATTTTTAGTAGAGACAGAGTTTCACCATTTTGGCCAGGCTGGTCTTGAACTCCTGGCCTCAAATGATCTGCCCGCCTCAGCCTCCCAAAGTGCTGGGAGTATGGGTATGAGCCCCCATGCCAGCCTCTTGGCAGTTTTCAAAATGCTAATTCAGAAAATTGGAGGCTGGCCAGGCATGGTGGCTCACGCCTGTAATTCCAACACTTTGGGATGTCAAAGTGGGCAGATCACCTTACATTAGGAGTTCGAGACCAGCCTGACCAACATGGTGAAACACCATCTCTACAAAAAACACAAATTAGCCAGGTGTGGTGGCACATGCCTGTTATCCCAGCTACTTGGGAGGCTGAGGTCGGAGAATTGCTTGAACCCAGGAGGCAGAGGTTGCAGTGAGCCTAGATCATGCCATTGCACTCCAGCCTGGGCAACAAGAGCAAAACTCCATCTCAAAAAAAAAAAAAAAAAAAGAAAGAAAGAAAAGAAAATTGGAGGTGACCCAGCCAAGGTGGCAGGCTCATTCTTTGTCCTTCCCATCACCTATTTGAGAAGATGCACCAACCTTTGTCCCCAATGCTGTGGGGACAGATCCTTTTTGGTACCATCCATACCTCCACTTTTTTTTTAGAGACAGGGTCTGAGTCGCCCAGGCTGGAGTGCACTGGTGCAATCATGGCTCACTGCAGCCTCAAACTTCTGAGCTCAAGCAATCCTCCTGCCTCAGCCTCCTGAGTAGCTGGGACTACAGGTGCACATCACCACACTTGACTAATATTTTTCTCTTTACTTATTTATTTATTTTTGAGATGGAGTCTAGCTCTGTCACCAGAAGTGCCGTGGGTGATCTCGGCTCACTGCAACCTTCACCTCCTGGGTTCAAGCAATTCTCCTGCCTCAGCCTCCTGAGCAGCTGGGACCACAGGTGCGTGCCACCATGCCCAGCTAATTTTTGTGTTTTTAGTAGAGATGAGGTTTCACCACGTTGGCCAGGATGGCCTTGGTCTCTTCACCTCATGATCCGCCTGCCTTGGCCTCCCAAAGTGCTGGGATTACAGGCGTGAGCCATGGCGCCTGGCCTTTTGAAAAATTATTTGTAGAGATGAGGTCTCACTATGTTACCCAAGTGGGTGTCAAACTCCTGGCCTCAAGCAATCCTCCTGCCTTTGCCTCTAAAAGTGCTGGGATTGTAGGCATGAGCCACTGTGCCCAGTCCCACACCCACTTTCTTCCAGCCCTGTGCAGAGCTAAGGGATTGCAACAGGGCAGGGGAACTGGCAAGGGTGCTTGGAAAGGGTAGGGGGACCAAGGCTCTAGACCTGGCTCTATTACTGGCTTGCTGGGTGATGATGGGGAAGATCTCACCTCTCTCTGGGCCTTTATGTTTTTCTCAGCACAGTGAGGGGCTTGGTTCAGTGTGGAAGAGCATTCTAAACTCTAGTCATCTGTGAGGTTCATTTGCAACAAAGATCTAGTTTGAACTAACTTACATGTCTTGCTATAGGGGTCTCAAGTTTTTATTTGCAGGTAGAGATGTTTCCATTTAATCTGACTTTATGGAAGTGGTTAATCAGTTATCCCTGGCCCCTTATGGAAAAGTCCATCCTTCCCCCAACCAACACCACATTATCTTACTGTTACTTTATAGTAAGTCTCAATATTTGGTAGGGTGGGTCTCCCATCTTGTACTTCAAAATTATCTTGACTATCCTTGGTCTTTTGTTCTTATATATGTCAGGATCAGCTTAACAGTTTCTACAAACAACCTGCTGAAATTGCGATTGGAGGTGCCCTGCAATTATAGATTTGATGAGGATTGACATCTTTATGATATTGAGGTTTGCTGCCCACAGAAGGTCCCCTGAGAAGTGTGATCTGGGCTCTGAAGTCAGACCTGGGTTAGCATCCCAGCTCTGTGATGGAGGATACATCTCCCATGGGGACATGGGGGACATAGAAATCACTTCATGTCTCTGAGCCTCAGTTTCCTCAACTGTGAAACAGGGATGACAATAGTACTCACTTCACAGATGGTCGTGAGGATGAAGCAGTGTGTGTGAAGCACTCAGCACTGTGCTTAGCACCTAGCAGGTACTCAATGAGTAGACCTGCTATTGGGAACAATTATTCCCTGTTGCTCCTCTCATCAGAATTGGTGTCTGCTTCCTGGAAAGTTTGCCAGGGATGCTCCTGTCCCTGGTAAAAGTTATGGACTCGTAGGGATGATGAGACCCACAGTTTCCAGCTTCCTCCCAATATCTGTCCTCATACCATCCTAGGAGCTCAGAATCCAGGGCTGCACTCCTAACTCAGGCTCAGGAAGGCATGGGGAGTGGTAGTTGCTCTTTGCTAGAGTAGGGAAGGGGAAGGGAGTATGACTTCCTGGGCCCTTAGTTCCAGGCCAGCTTGGGTGGGAACTAGCCTGCTGAAACTCCAGGCTATTAGGTTGACCTGGATGGGAAAGACAAAGGCAGAGACAGAAGAGATGACAGACAAGATGAAGGGAGTAGATAGACAAAATAGCATCCTGGAAGAGATAGATGGTCAAGGCCAGGAGCTCCATGGAGGTCATCCTGCCATGCTCCTGCCTCTAAGCTCATCAATGTTCCAAGACTTTCAGACAATTGGGGGTAAAGGATAGCCATGCTCAAACTATTAGCTCCTCCTGAAGACACCATCTGATCTGCCACCTTCTTCCCTCTCTGACCAGCAAGAAGACGGGCTAAGAGAGCCCCCAGAGAAGGATGGGTGGAAAGGGTATGTAGATACTCACCAGGCAGTTGGAGGGTGCCATCCCCAATAGGTAGCAATGGCAACAGCAAAAGCCACTGGCTGCCCGTGTCTATGCTGGTGATGGTCCTGGAGGGTGCTGGGAAGAAGTCCTGGTTCGAACAGGGAAATAGATTAACGGTTCCAAGACGGTAAGGCACTGCCAGCTCTGATGCTGCCTCTCATCTGCTTGCTGAGTGCTCCACCCATCCCCAGGTGCCCAGGCTCCTTCCCAACAGACCCCAGGGGGCTTTTCAGGGCTGGAACCAATGCTGATGGGAGGAGGATGGAGGGTGGGGTTTCCCATCAGCTGCAGTCAGTGGACTTCTAGGGACTGCCATTTCAGCTGGTGAATATCCCCACAGCTTCTAATTGTCAGGCTTCACTGAATAGCAGGGCAGATGTCCAGACCTTCTAGGCTATCCCCCCACACCCAACACTAGGGAACGTGCATCCCAGGGACATAGCAGTCTTCCAATTCCTGGGCTAAGAGGGGATTATTTTGATTTTAGAGCTGAACATCAATCTCACCCTCTCCCCATTGCACAGATGGTGAAAACAAGGCCAAGTGATTCATTGAAGGACCAGAATCCAGGTTTCCTGTCTTCCAAGGCAGCTCTTTCTATTGCCCATATAACTGCCACAGTTTTCTCAGACTCTCTCCTGATTGCATAGCTCCAGAACCTGCTGAGGTTCTCAATGGCCCTGAGTATGAAGGTCCCAGATAGGCTTCACAGCTCCTAAGTCCCCCACCAGACTTCATTCACCTGACCTGCAAAATCCTCCTCTCCTCCAGGAAACTGCCAGGAGCTATACTTTAACCAGTTACTCTCCATTGCCCTAAGATGGAGCTGCCTATACTTGTGTGACTTGGTCATTGGGATCCCATCAGACAAGGGCTCCCCAGAGCAAGGATCAGTCTCCATCTTCAGACAGGAGAGAGCAAGTAGGGCCATCTCCTTCAGCAGACAGGGGCTCCCTCCCATAAGGACCAGACTTTGCTCCACAAAGCTTAGGACCCTGAGGGCAAGGGTTATAGCTCCACCATTAAGTCAGAAATTTTTAGGGGTGCAATTCTCCCTCCCATTAGACTGGAAGTTCTTGAGGGCAGTCTGTGACTCTACCACCAGACAAACAGTATTTTGAGGGTAAGATCTGTCTTCCCTATCAGACCCAGGCAATTGCCCCAAGGGGTTGGAAATCCACCAGTCAGAGACATTGATTCCAACATAAAACTTTATTGTCAACACACAGATGTCTGGCCCCACTGGACTTGCCTTTCTCTTCTTGGTGCTGGGGCCCACTGAGGCACCCCACTAGCTCTGGGTAAGAGCAGGGGCCAGGGCTGCCCATCCTTAGGTCAAATCCTGGCTGTGTTGGCCAGCACCCCCTTCTGTGCTCATCCTTGCTGCTAGGGTTCCCACTCTCTTCATCCAGCATCCTTCTCTGTCCTGGCTCCTCTGGACCTAGGGCTCATAGGCACAAGCCCTGCGGATGCTGCCACCTTCACAGCCCCTGGCCTCTGCCCAGGTGTAAGGGAGAGGATGGCCTCTGGCCAGGCTGTGCCAAGCCACACTAAGGGCTCAGGAAGACGCAGCAGCTGGGAGTGTGTGTGTGCAGGCCTCTCAGTGGCTGTTCTTGCGTTTTTGAAGGAGTATATGTGAGCTCGAGTCATGAACCTGCAAACCAAGAGGTCTTGTGAATCTCCCTACCCTGATATTGTAGGCTCCCTTACTCACCTCCTCCTGTCTCACCAGCTGCCTCAGCCAGGCCTCCTATGGAAGTTCTTCATAGATCTAACTTGAGCCTACCTAGTACCCCCTCTGAGTTTGGGAGCCCAGGGTGTATCCTGGGCAGATGATAGTGGGGGCAGAAAAAGAAACTAAGTAACATGGGTGTGTGCCAGGAGCTCAGGAGGCAGCTGCTTTTATGTACTTTAGATAGATCCTGGGGTCCTGTACCCACAGTGGGCCTAAGTATCTGTCACTAGTCAGGCATTGAGCTGGCTGATGCCACACACAAGAAAGGGTAGGTTTGAAGGTGCTAGAGATGAAACTGGCTGGAAGGGTGAAGCCTCTCTGAGAAGGAAAGTGCAGAACCTAACCAAATGGGCAGTGACAGCGGGGTGGGTGGAAATTTAAGAAGCTGACTGCTGGGTGCAGTGACTCACGCCTGTAACACCAGCACATTGGGAGGCCAAGGCAGGTAGATCACAAGGTCAGGAGTTCAAGACCAACCTGGTCAAATGGTGAAACTCCATCTCTACTGAAAATGCAAAAATTAGCCAGGCATGGTGGCAGGCGCCTGTAATCCCAGCTTCTCGGGAGGCTGAGGCAGGAGAATCACTTGAACCCAGGCGGCAGAGGTTGCAAGTGAGCCGAGATCGCGCCACTGCACTCCAGCCTGGGCGACAGAGTGAGAATCCGCCTCAAAAAAAAAAAAAAAAAAAAAAAACCAAAAAAAAAAAACAGGCAGACCAGATTTTGGAATAGACAGAAACTTTGACAAATGGTTCAGAGGCCGGTCTGCGCTGGGCCGGGCAGTGTCACGGCGAGTACCGATTGGGGAGGAAAGGGAAGGCACACCTTTTCCATGTCAATGAGCGCACTGAGCAAGTCTTGCTGGTGAGACTTTTGGCGGAGGTCCTTGGATGACATAGTCTCCAACGACCCGCTCGCCTTGCGTCTCTTCAACACCTCTGCCTCTTGCTCCTGGTTGAAGCGGATTGCGCGCACTTCCTCAACGATCCTGGGGGTGGAGCAGTGAGTGCCTTTCAGAAGGCTGCAGGGGAGGGAAGCAGCCCTCCCACCTCTTCCCTGGAGTCACCCAGGCTTCACTCTCTCACGCAGCCCTGACAGAGACCCAGGCCGAGCTGCGCCCTTGTGTGAGATGGGAGGAACCCGGAGTCTGGATTCCAGCTCTTCCACCAATAAGCTGGGGCACCTCTCTTGGGCCCAGGGTCTACTTTATAAAATGGTGAGGGCGTGAGGCCAGAAGATTCAGATGCTCCGCCCAGCTCTGACTCACATGACTTGAGGGCATCCCCAGTACCCTCCCCTACGTGTTGAGCTCATCTCGGATCTCCTTGTACTGCTTCAGGTTCTCCTGTATTGCCTCAAGCACCAAGCAAAAGTTGTCGCATGTGTTTTCATTGAGGTTCGACAGGGGGCCCCCCACAAGGGGTTCCTGGGGGAGACCAGATTTCTCCGAGCGGGCGACCACACAGTGCACCACTGGCAGCTCCTCGTTCTCGTCCTCCTCTTCCTCTGCGCCCGTCTGGGAAGCGGGGAATGGAGAGGGGTTGGGACAGCTCAGGCAGGTATGTCCCACACACCTGTTTCCTGCTTGGCTTCAGGAGGATGAGTCTGTTAGGATCCCGGGGTTCGAAGGCCCTCATTTCACTCTCACCAATCTTAGCCTCCCTACCTTGCTGGGGAGCCCACCTTTAAATGCACATGCCCTTCCCCCACCTCTTTAAAAATTCTCACCCCTTTTCAAAACTTAGTCCTCTCCCGGATTTCAACCCTGATAAACCCTACCCAGAAACTTATAAAGTCCTGCCTACTCTTAAGCCCAGGGCTCCAGCTCTCTGTTCTTTTAGAAGTACTCCCCTCCTTTCCCCAACCTTATGGAAGTACTGTCCCTGAATGAATAATACGGTAGCTAACATTAATTGAGTGCATACCACGCACCAAGCACTATTCATTTACCCATATAACCCTCATAAAATAACCCTATGAGTTTAGTACTATTATTATTCCCATTTTACAGAAGAACAAAATTGAGGCTTAGATTGGGTAAATGTCCCAAGGTCACCCAGCTGCTCAGTTTTGAGTTGCCATAGAAATCTAACACCTAGAAAATCCACACCTTTTAGAAGCTCCAGTTGGTGTGTGGGTACTCAAGATGGGGGGCTGCTGCCTCCAGGTCTCCAAATTGACTTTCTACAGGCCATTGATTGTGTGAGCACACACATACATGCACATGTGCTCAGGTCTGCTCTCACACACACTCCTGTTCCTCCCTTCTGCCCTCCCCATCCCATGCACCTCACTGAAGGTTATTCGACGCTGTTGTCCCTGCTCTTCTGCCTTCATCATTTGCTCCAGGTTGGTGGTCACCACAACGACGAACAGGTTGATGCCAATGAAGGCACCGATGGTGATGAAGATGGTAAAGTAGATGGCACCCCCAATCTCCATTGCATACTCCCTTTTCTCTGTCCTGCAGATGGCAGGCAGGGGCCCCATCACTTCCCTGGCCCTTCGAGCCTGAGTTTCCTTATCTATGAAATGGGAAAATCATCCCAAGGCCTACGAGGACTTCTGCCTGTGTCACTGCTGTTGTGCAGATCCCATTCCCTATTCCTGTCTCAATAGCTGCACCCTACTAAGCATCCTCTGTGCTGCCAGACAGCGGCTGATTCTCTAACCAACTCTGCAAGGTGGGGATGTGCACATTAACGCACACATTAAGTTTAATCTATTAGCTACAATCTTTTTTTCTTTTCTTTCTTTTTCCTTTTTTTATTTTTTTTGAGACGGAGTCTCACTCTGTTGCCTAGGCTGGAGTGCAGTGGCGTGATCTCAGCTCACTGCAACCTCTGCTTCCCAGGTTCAAGCAATTCTTCTGCCTCAGCCTCCTAAGTAGCTGGGATTACAGGCACCTGCCACCATACCCAGCTAATTTTTGTATTTTTGGTAGAGACAGGGTTTCGCCATGTTGGCCAGGCTGGTCTCAAACTCCAGACCTCAGGTGATCCACCTGCCTTGGCCTCCCAAACTGCTGGGATTACAGGCGTGAGCCATCGCGCCCAGCCAGTCTTATTTTTATCAACTACCTACGCCATAATGGAGAATAACTATAGAGGCCCTTCATCTACTGGGCTTCTATACTCACATGTAGGAGGTAAAAAGAAATCAGTTAAGGGGTCCCACTTTCTGGAGTAAACTGGAAAGAAGTAGGGCGTCGACTTAATGGAAAAGAGGTAAAGAACAGAACACAAAAATGAGTGTGGGCAGTGGGTTTAAGAATGATTGAAATGAGACCTGATGTTCCCAGGAGTTCAGGCAGTTTGGTGAGCTGGGAGGTGGCTCTGTAACCTGAGGCACAACTACAGACCCACTTCCCTGTCCAAAGCCAGCTACCCAGCTGGTTAGCATGACGGGAGAAGTCCCCATAACAGGGTCGGAATGGGACTCTGAATGTATGGAGATTCAAGGGGGACAAGGCATCAGGTACCACAAGCCCGGGTATTTCCTGTTTAAAGACCTGGGAACCCCTGCTTCCACGGGACCATCCTCATCCCAATCCCTGGAGCTCCCACTCTCAGGGAGAGCCCTCACACCCTACTGGTTTCCCTGCCCCACAGGCGGGATGAGGCTAGAAGTCCCACTGGCACTCACTGGAAGTCACTGTAGATGTCCACCCAGCCGTCTTGGGTGATGCAGATGAAGAGGGTGTACAGCGCCACCTGCATGTTCCGGAAGTGCTTGGGCACGAATGCACCAAAGAGGGTTACCCCAAACACGGAAAAAACCTGCCAGAGAGAACAGAGCCCCACCCCAACTTCACCCAACAGCCTGGAAATAGGACACACAAATGTCATGCAAATGAACACTGCCAAGGAAGTCACAGGGATTCAGGCCCACAGGCTTCTCTGCTCCTCCAGACACCCCTCTATTCGCAATGACCCAAGGGCCCTGTTCGGGGAAGGGAAACAGCTGGGGGCAGGGGCAGGCACTGACCAGCATAAAGAAGAGGATGAGGATCATGATATTGGCCAAGTCAGGCACAGACTTCAGGATGACGCGGATGATCCGGGCCAGGGGCTCCACCGCCATGCACACATGCACCAGACGAAGTGCCCTATGGTAGAGCCTCTCAGGGGTGCCCCTAGGCCCTCCCCAGCCCCCTCCCTCCTCCCACCTCCCACCAGCTGCCTAGAGAGGCAGAGCTGATCTCCAGCTGGTCATTATCCCCCCATCTCATTTCTGGGTTCCAGATAGGTCCCCCTCATTTCTCCAGAGCTCCCAGCTCACCTGAGAGTGTAGTTGATGGAGGGGATATTGATTTCATTGATGAAGAACCCCAACAGTAATTCAAAAACAATAATGAAGTTGAGGATGTTCCATCCGTCCTGGGGGGTAGGGCAGCCCCAGTGGGGTCTGTCAGGCCCAGCCCATGGGGGCATCCTAGGTCTCCCCTCCCCACATCCCAAGGATGGTGGCTCAGTGTCCCTCTCAGAGCAGGACCAGTCAGCTGCCATCCACTGCTGTTACCCTGCCACCCCCTAAACATACCACAAAACACACGTGTACTGACTGTCCCATACATGTGTCAATAGCCAAATGCAGTCTCAGGCACACAGCAAAGACCCTCACAAACACACAGCTGGTACCTAAGCTGAGTGCCCGCCTTGACTAAAGCATGCTCAAAACAGCCTTGCCCTGCAGTTAGGTAACCTGAAAACACTTGGCTGCTCCTGCCTTTGTGTGACACACACTGCAATGAATAACAAAACGAAAACGAATCCTAGTAAAAACATCAAGGAACACTGCTTCAGTAGCCAGTTCTGAGAAGAAATAGCTCTCACAGCACAAGAAAGGGAGACAGGCACACTTTGCAAGCCCTTTGTCCGATGAAGCACTTACACGGGAATGAGGTGCGGAGGAGGAGGAGGAGGAGGAAACTCACAGGTATGAAAAATCTGAACAGTGATCCCACGTCTAGAAATCTCATCCACAGATACTCTGGTTGAGGTACAAAATGATATTTGTATAAGGTTGAGAATAACCAACATGCCAGGTGCAGTGGTGTAAGCCTATAATTGCAGCACTTTGGGAGGCTGAGGCAGGAGGATTGCTTGAGCTCAGCAGTTCCAGACTAGCCTGGGCAACATGGCAAAACTCTTTTTTTTTTTTTTTTTTTTTTAATTTAAAGATGGGGTTTCACCATGTTGGTCAGGCTGGTCTTGAACTCCTGACCTCAGGTGATCCGCCCGCCTTGGCCTCCAAAGTGCTTGGATTACAGGCGTGAGCCACCACGCCGGGCCAAAACTCTGTCTTTACAAAAAATATAAAAATTAGCCAGGGGTGGTGGCATGTGCCTGTAGTCCCAGTTACTTGGAGGGGTGAGGTGGGAGGATCATTTGAGCTCAGGAAGCTGAGGCTGCAGTGAGCCGAGGTGGGTGCTATTGCACTCCAGCCTGGACAACAGGGATGAGACCCTGTCTTTAAAAAAAAAAAAAAAGAAAAAAGAAAGGAAGAAAGGAAAAGAAAACCAACATGTTCAATGATCAGAAGAGACTGACTGGATAAACTATGGCACATTAAATTACATTAAATTCAATGGAATACTATGTAGCTATGAAAAGAAAAATGAGGCCAGGTACTGTGACCCATGCCTGTGATCCCAGTGCTTTGAGAGGCTGGTGGGAGAGGATCGCTTGAGGCCAAGAGTTGAGAACCATCCTGAACAACATAGCAAGGCCTCATCTCTACCAAAAAAAAAAAAAGAAAGAAAGAAAGAAAGAAAAATGAGGAAGATCTCCATGTATTGATACAGAAAGATTGTCAGTATCCATTCAGTGACAAAAGTGAAGTACAGAATAATGTTTATAGTATGCTACTGTTAGGAAAGGGAAGATTGAGAGTATATACATATTTGTTGATTATTGTAAAAATAAATATTGGGAGGATGTCATAGTTTGAATGTTTGTCCCCTCCAAATCTCATGTTGTAATTTGATGTTCAGTGTTAGAGATGGGACCTAATGGGAGGCAGTTGGGTCATGGGGGTGGATCCCTCATGAATGGCTTGGTGCCATCCTGATGGCAATGAGTGAGTTTCCTCAAGAGCTGCTTGTTAAAAAGAGCCTGGTACCTCCCCCTCATGCTCTCTCTTGCTTCCTCTCTCGCCGTGTGATCTGCCCATGCTTCACCTTCTGCCATGAGTGGAAGCAGCCTGAAGCCCTCACTGGAAGCAGATGTTGGCACCGTGCTTCTCATACAGCCTGCAGAACTAGGAGCCAAATACAACTCTTTTCTGTATAAGTTATTCAACCTCAGGTATTCATTTATAGCAACACTAAATGGACAAAGACAATAAAAAAGAGATTATAAATATAAAAACATTACCTAGAAAGGATAGGGGCGGGAGAAAGGGGATGAGGGGGCAAGAGAGAAGCAAGAATTCTGTGGGTACCTTTCAATGTAGTTTTGACCAGCATCTGTGTTAAAGATTCAAAAAGAAAACTGTTTTTTGAAACAGAGTCCCGCTCTGTTGCCCAGGCTGGAGTGCAGTGGCACAATCTCAGCTTACTGCAACCTCTGCCTCCCCGGTTCAAGAGATACTTATGCCTCAGCCTCTAAGTAGCTGGGATTACAGGCATGCGCCACCATGCCCAGCTAGTTTTCATATTTTTAGTAGAGACGAAGTTTCACCATGTTGGCCAGGCTGTCTCAAACTCCTGGCCTCAAGTGATCCTCTCACCTCAGCCTTCCAAAGTGCTAGGATTACAGGCATGAGCCACTACACCCAGCAAGAAAACTAGATTTAATGAAAAAAAAGTTCTTAAATGTATTGGGCAGCCCAATAGCACAAGTCCTCCTGGCCTCACACTCAGAATCTGTACCTTCTCTACACAAGGAGATACAAGTCTGTCTGTCTACAGATCTACCCGTATATCCATTCAGTATGTAGCTCCTGTTGTGTGCCATACCCAAATCCAGTTTTTGAGAATATAGGATGTCTGCCCTGTTGGGCTCACAGACTATTTTGAGGGAGATGGATAAACAGCAAATTTTAACTCCATGCAAAAAAAAAAAAAAAAAAGTGCATAGCATCATGGAGACACAAAGAAGCACCTAACCTAGCCTGGGAGAGACAGGAAGATTTCCTGGAAGAGGAGACATCTGAACAAGTCTATAAGTAGGAGTAAAGCAAGTGAATAGGGAAAATCAGATTTTATAACGTGAAAATTACATGAAATTCCAATTTGGGTGTCCACGGACACAGCCATGCCCATTTCATTTATGTGTGGTCTGTGGTTGCTTTTGTGCTGCCATGGCAGAGGTGAGTCATTGCAACAGAGACTGTACAGCCATGAAGCTTGAAATCTTTATCATCTGGCCAATTACAGAAAAACTGTGCTGATCCCTGCTGACCTCTGTAAATTAAGGTAGATGCTCTCAGCCCCATTTCTCAGATGAGGAAGTCAGGTATATCCAAGACTACAGAGCTGGGGAAGGCTGGAGCAGGGATTGGAATTGGAGCCCAGGGAGGCGGCACTTCTAGTACTAGTTACTTTCTGCCACATTGTACACATCTCAGAACTAACACACACTCTCTCTCTCTCTCCACACACACACACACACACACCCTCAGTTTGGAGGGCCAGGATTATAGGGGTGGACTGGGTGGTGTGCAGTCCCCATGAAGGAGTAGAGGCAAAGGGCTCAGGATCTCACCTTCCAGAAAATCCAGAAGCCATTGAACCAGCCGAGGAGAACCTCACAGATAAGGATGGTTAGCACAATGTCATCTACGGTAGAGAACAGCTCATAGTGTTTCTACATGGAAGACAGAGAAAAAAGAGGGGCGGAGAGGTCAGTGGAGCAGGGCCTGGGCAAGCCGGCAGGGAGACGATGTCTTTGCGGGAGGGAAGGCCCATATCATTGCTGCTCTTGGTCCTCAGCACCCTTGTCACTTCCTCTAAAGCACACTTTGCATGTGCGTGCCAGGCACTGCGCTAGGGCCATTCATGCATCACTTCATGTTACCATCCCTGTTGTCCTGCAGAGCAGGTTTCATTCCTGTCTTACAGAAGTGGAATCAGAGTGGTGCCTGTGTGTGCACAGCTAGTCGATATTGTTATCTGGGCTGGGCAAGGTGGCTCACACTTGTAATCCCTGCACTTTGGAGACCAAGGTGGGTGGATCACAAGGTCAGGAGTTCATGACCAGCCTGGCCAATACGGTGAAACCCCATCTTTACTGAAAATACAAAAAAAAAAAAAAAAAGTTAGCCGGGCATGGTGGCAGGTGCCTGTAGTCCCAGCCATTCGGGAGGCTGAGGCAGGAGACTTGCCTGAACCCAGGAGGTGGAGGTTTCAGTGAGCGGAGATCACACCACTGCACTCCAGCCTGGATGACAGAGCGAGACTACGTATCAGAAAAAAAAAGATTGTTGTCTGACTACAGACCTTTGTCCCTAACCTCTAGAGTAGGTATATTTTGGAGAGGGAGGTAGGAGAAGCAGCATAAGCTCCAGGATTGGGAGGAAAAGGCCTGCTCCCTGAGAATGGAGGACACCAAGCTCCATCTGTCCTAACCTCTCCTGCTGCTCTAGCTCTCCAAATGCTCCAGGTCAGGTCTGACCAAACTCCTGGGTATCCTGACACTCATGGGTCCAGGACATGCACCCTGGATGGATGAATTGGTAGATGGATGACTGAGGTCTGTTCAGAGCCTAACTCACATTCTCCCAACCTCGAACTTTCTCCTTCAGCTTCACATGGCTGCGAACCCACTAACAGCCCCCACAGTGCCCAACTCCACCTAGCAGTCACCCGAGTCACTGTGTCTCCTCCCTTTCTTTCTTTTTTTGTGAGATCTTGGCTCACTGCAAACTCTACCTCCTGGGTTCTAGCGATTCTCCTGCCTCAGCCTTCCAAGTAGCTGGGATAACTGGTGTGCACCACCATGCCTGGCTAATTTTGTATTTTTAGTAGAGATGGGGTTTCACTATGTTGGTCAGACTGGTCTCAAACTCCTGACCTCTAGTGACCCACCTGCCTCAGCCTCCCAAAAGTGTCCTCCCTTTCTTTACCCCAATGTGCAACAGACTCAGTGTCTCAGGGCCCACTGCCACATAACGGGGTGGGGGGGGGCCTCCTGCTACCCACACCTTGCCACCACTCCCATCCATCGGCCAGTGCCATGCTGAGCTGAGTTGCTTAAACTCAGATGACAGGTTAAGGTTTATGGGTTCCTCAACTATTCCAAATTCTCAAAAGGAATTCTGCCTACGATGAGGAAGAGCTTCTTCTTTCCCTTGTTTATCCTCTCAGTTCCACTCTGGTGGCCACCAGAGACAATAGGATATCCACAGCATTATTCAAAAAAGCATTCTAAATAGTCCTCAGCCCAGCGTGGTGGCTCACACCTATAATCCCAGCACTTTGGAGGCCAAGGCTGGAGGATTGCTTGAGCCCAGGAGTTCCAGACCAGCCTGGGCAACATAGTGAGACCCTGTCTATAAAAAAAAAAAAAAAAAAAAAAAAAATTTTTGACACACAGTCTTGCTGCAGTCGCCCAGTCTGTCACCCAAGCTGGAGTGCAGTGGTGCAATCTCGGCTCACTGCAACCTCTACCTCCTCGGTTCAAGCAAGTCTCCTGCCTCAGCCTCCCGAGTAGCTGAGATTATAGATGTCCAACACCACACCTGGCTAATTTTTGTAGTTTTAGAGAGATGGTGTTTCTCCATGTTGGCCAGGCTGGTTTTGAACTCCTGACCTCAAGTGATCTACCTCCTTTGGCTTCCCAAAATTTTGGGATTACAGGTGTGAGCCACTGTGCCCAGCTCAAAAAGAAATGTTTAAATTAGCCAAGCATGGTAGCTTGTGCCTGTAGTCCCAGCTACTTGGGAAGCTGAGGCAGGAGGATCACTTGAGTCCAGGAGTCTAAGGCTGCATTGAACCAAGATGGCGCCACTACACCCCAGCCTGGGTGACAGAGACCTTGCCTCTAAAAAAAATAAATAAATTAAAACATCAAAGATAAATTATACTGAACTTCAAGTTGGACACAGAAGTCTCTCACATGCTGTTTCTTCTTCCCAAAACACTCTCTCTCTCCCACTCTCTTTTCCTGGCCAACTCCTACATGTTTTTGTTTTCTTTTTCTTTGTTGTAGTGACAAAGATCACATCCTACTTCTTTTTTTTTTTTGAGACAGAGTCTTACATTGTTGCCCAGGCTGCAGTGCAGTGGCGCAATCTAGGCTCACTGCAATCTCCGCCTCCTCAGCCTCCCGAGTAGATGGGACTACAGGAGCCCGCCACCATGCCCGGCTAATTCTTTTGTATTTCTAGTAGAGACAGGGTTTCACCATGTTGGCCAGGATGGTCTCAATCTACTGACCTTGTGATCCACCCACTTTGGTCTCCCAAAGTGCTGGGATTACAGGCATGAGCCACCGCACCCGGCCCACATCCTACTACTTTTTTACTCTCAGCTCTAGTGTCACTTTCTCCAGGAAGCCAGCTCTGACTCCCCAGATTAGGTTTGAGTGCCTTCTGTGAGCCTCCATGTACTCTGGGTGCTATTTAGGCACTTGTAGTGAGAGTTTCTGTGTGTCTGAGACAGGACCCTGTTGTGCCTACTATAACTGGGACCCTGGCACTCTGCACAGTCAGTGCCTACCTGGCACCGAGTGATTCTCCCTTAGTGACTGCTGGTTAGAATTGAATACCCCTTCTCCACAAAGTATCCATTTGCCTCCCTCTGCTCACACTCTTCTTCTCCTGCCCTTCCTCTACAAATCCAATGCATTCATCAAAGCTAGGCTGCAGAGCCCTTCCACCATGAAGTCTTCCTTAATCTCCAGATTGCTAGAAGGTCAGAGCTGACAGGCCCTTGAAGAGCATCCAATTCAACTATCATAGACAGTTGAGGAGAGTGAGGCCGGGAGAGGGAAGCCCCCATTAGGGTTAGTGGGGTAGAGGCCACGCTGGCATCCCACCTGGTCCAGGTAGGAGTTGGTACGGAGAGCGATGGTGATGGCGTTGATCACCAGCAGCACGGCCAGCAGCAGTTGGAAGGCAGGGTGTCGAAGCAGCTGCTTGATGTACATGCAAGTGATGAACTCCTGCACGTCCCAGTCATCCTGGGAGAGGGCAGGACCTTCCTTCAGGCAGGTGTCACCATAGGGAGCCTCTGCCTGGAGATTTGCTCTTAGAGAATGGGGATCCCTGGGGCCCACCCTACTTGGGGGAAGTCATCTGGGAGTGGACCATGGAGTGGAGACATCAGTGTAGAGGTCACTATCTAAAAGACCACTAAAAGTGGATTACTATTAGGGGATCTTTGTGGAAGTCATTGCCAGAGAATCTTTTGGGGCTCTCTGACAGTGAAGACAATCATTATATAAGGGTTCCTACAGGGGGCACTGCCAGGGAGTTACTAACATACCATGGGCAGTCACTCAGGGTTCACTGCTGGGGAGGGTCCTCTGGGAGCGTTTAGAGAGTAGAGGGGGCAGAGTTACCATGAGGGCCTGCTGCCCATGAGCACAGCTGCAGGAGGCCACTGTAGGGCGAGAGCTATCCTTACCACTTTGTTCATGACGTCCTGGCGGTTGATGAGCACCTGCTCCTCTGGCTGACCGTTGGACTGGTGAATGGTACTCTGCAGGACAGAGGGGTGGCCCCTCAGTGGAGCTACTGCCTCTCCAGACTCCATACGGTTCTCCTGAGCCCTGCTCCACCCCGAGAGGACAGTATGGGCGTTCCACTGCTGCCACTGGGCCTTTTCATTGTAAGTCATGGTTGTTTAGTTTCTTCCTTCTCTTCAAAGAATCTTCTTTCCAAGTGGTCTCATTCCCCCTCGTGGTGATATCACAGAGGCCTCTGTGACCTCCAGCTTTCTGCATTCTACTAAGGAATTCCAACCTGGAGAGAAGCTCCTCCCACTGGCCCTCCTCCACATCCTACAGAGGAAGTCTGGGGATGCTGCAGGGATGCTGGGCTGGGGGTGGATGTCAGAGGCTGATGGGAGCAGGTTAGATCTCCTGTGCAGCCTGGATGGAGTCACAGGGACGTGTCCCTGCCTTGGATCCAGGAGCTGGAGGTGAGGCTGGAATGAGGAGTGGAGGAAATAAGTGTTTTCCCAGGGCCTTCTCGGGGCAGACCTCAACCTGCACCCCTCCCCATCAGCTGCCTCATCTTACCCGCCCAGTCTCCAGGGCTGTCCCCTCCACTTTTCCATGCAAAGTGTGTTTCCCCATCTGCAAAGTGAGTTTCTCATTTTGTGCCCCCCAGAAATGGGGTAGGAGATCACCATTAGCCTTCTAAGAGCTGGGGAGAGGTAGATATGAGTCAGAGCCCTCATTAGCCATGGATCATCAACCCACCACCTGGCAGGCTTGGAGCTCAGGGGCAGAGCCCAGGCCAACAGGCTGCATGAAGGGTCAGCCACCTATCCTCTGGCCAAGAGGACTCACCCCAGTCCCCTCTGGGGGGCAGATTTCCAATTCTAATATGAAAGTAAAGATACATGTAGACTCATTTTTAGAAAAATTGGCTTTATTTGGTTGGAAAGTGTCCCTTGTGTCAAATAAAGAATACCTGTACAGACCTGGTTTGGGGGAGAATTGCCAAGGAACTGGTGGGGGGGGGTGGCAGGGCTGTGCCCCCAGAGATGGGAGGATGAGGTGGAAGAGTTTCTTCTTTGGCAAGGGAGGAGAGGGTGACACAAAGCTCACTTCACTTTACCCAGTTCCAGAGGGGACAGGAGTGGGAATGATGGGGGCCCAGGCACAGGGGTCAGCTTGGGGTGGGACCATGACTAGCAGTACTACTTCGCACCCTGAACAGAATCCAGGGATGCTCTGTTCTGGACACATCAGAGGCTAGGGTTGAGGTGGCCCTCAGGTCAAAAGTCAGGAGTTAGGGTGCTGGCTAAGGTCAGAGGTCAGGAGGTCGGAGGTTGTTCTCTGGGTTCAGGGGGTAGAGATAGGAGTGCTGAATCTTCAGGGTCAGAGGGCAGGGACTGGAAGGACTGTTCTCTGGAGTCAGAGGTCAAGACGTAGGAGCTGCCTTCAGCCTGCGCCACTCCCCAAGCCCCCAGGCTCTCTGAGTACAGCTCCTGGTTCTGCTCCTTCCACTGGCGGAACTTCTCCCCAGTCAGCTCAGGGTCACCCAGCACTTCCTCCAGGACCTGCAGCTCCTGCAGCTTTGCCTATGTGGAGAGGAGGGGCTGAGGGACCACGATCACCCTGGGAAGTAGGCAGAGCCCGAGCCCCGACTTCACTATGGAGTCTAGTGCCTAGAAGCCAGCACCTGGCCAGCATGGTGCAAGAAGCCTAGGTGAGACCCAAATCCCCACTTGGAACCTAGAACCTGGCCCAGTCCACAGCTGAGCCCACTGCCAGCTGCTAAGCCCAGAGTCCGGATCTGAGTCTGGAGTCTGGTGCCCAGGGTGGAGGTGAGAGCTGCAAACCAAAGCCTGAAGCCTGGAGCCTAGTCCCTTGCCGTGCCCAGAGCCCCCAGCTGACCTTGAGTGTGCTCTGTAGCGCCCGCACACGGTGTACTCGCTCATTGAGCTGGGGGTCTCGGTTGCGCCGCATGAAAGAGCTCCGACACTGATCCAGGGTCAGGTATGGCTGGCCCAAGGGGGACACGCCACCCTGCCTCAGCCCCCGTACTATTCCTTCCAGTGCCTCTTCACTGCTGTCTGTGGGAGGCAGGAGCAGGATGAGGATGTGCCCCCGCCAGCCCCCAGCCCAGCTCCCAACTCCAGTCCAGCACCTGTCAGAGAACCAAGGGAGGTCCGTGGGCTGTGCTGTGTGGGGGTGGCTGCAGGTGACGTGTCTCCATGGAGGGGACTCCCAGCTTGAGCAGGGCTGGGCTGCAGGCAGGGTGGAAAGCACAGAGTGTCTCCATCTGAGCTCCACACCCTGCTATATACCCCCACCTCCTACCCCAGAAGGCCCCCTACTCACCGAGGCTGAGCGGGATCCAGCCTCATCGTCTGGGTCTTCTGCTTCCGTCTCACTGTAGCAGTCTGGGGTGAGGAGGAGCAGTTGGGGAACCCACAGAGTTTTGGGAGGCCAGAGAGTGGCCTAGGGCATTTGAGTTCCCAGCCCCCATCCCAGGAAAAACAGGCTAAGGTGAGGGTTCCTCCCACTCAACCCTGTGAGACACCCACCTTCCTCTCGGGGTGGGGGGGCCCGGCCTGGAGAATGGTACTTGGAGATGCAGGTAATGAGATGACGTACCCACCTAGAGAGAGCAAGCGGGTCTCAGGGGATTTCCATCCACTGGGGCCCTCCTGTATGCTGGGGGCTTTTTACTCACATCATCATCTAACGATCCTTGGAGCAACTCTGAGAGGAATGAACTCTTATGTACCCATTTTATAGTTGATGAAACAGGGAAGAGAAGCGAGTATTGGCTATGTGTGGTGGCTAGCATCTGTTACTCCAGCACTTTGGGAAGCTGAGGCAGGAGGATTGCTTGAGGCCAGGTGTTTGAGATCAGCCTGGGTAACACAGTAAATCCCATCTCTTCCAAAACTTTTTAATTAAAAAAAGAGAGAGATGCTGGGCACGGTGGCTCATGCCTGTAATTCCAGCACTTTGGGAGGTGGATCACAAGGTCAGGAGTTCAAGACCAGCCTGGCCAACATAGTGAAACCCTGTCTCTACTAAAAATAAACAAATTAGCCATGCATGGTGGCGGGTGCCTGTAGTCCCAGCTACTTGAGAGGCAGAGGCAAGAGAATCACTTGAACCTAGAAGGCAAGGGTTGCAGTGAGCCGAGATCGCACCACTGCACTCCAGCCTGGGTGACACAGCGAGACTCTGTCTCAAAAAAAAAAAGAGAGAGAAAGAGAAGTGAGTACCTTGATCAACCACTCTCAGAGAGCTGGGATTTGCATCTCCAGGCTCCTGAGCCCAGGCTCCCAAGCTCACAGAGTTTGGGAGTTATATGAGAGGAGGGGCTAAGGGAGGTGGTACTCACATGCTCAGATCCATCAGGGTATCAGCAGCGAAGATGAAGGGTTTGTACACATCATGGGTGAGTTGAAACACACTGCCAGGGAGTGGAGGAGCCTTACTCAGCCTGAGTGTGCCCACCCAGAGCCCAGAAAGGCTGGATTCTGGGTGCCCCAGCCACCTGCCATACCTCCCACTGCCACCCCATCACCCTTCCTCTCCCTTTCTGTCTCCATCCCCCAGCCCATCATACCCCAAGACTTAACTATTTCTTCTTCTGATCATGTCCACTTTCCAGGCTATAGTTGGAGACATTGATGAGGCCCTCAGCCTTCTCATCCTGGGGGGATCACAGCATGAGGGTCAGGTTGGAACCCCAATAACCTCAAGGCCCAGTCAGCTCCTAGTTACCCCTTGGGCTCCTGAAGGTTGTGGAGGGGGGAAGGCATCTCCTGGGCTTGCTAACAAGTCTCTCTGTTTCTGGAGCTCAGGGCTGAAATCTGGGATGGGAGCAGGAGGTGTGGCCAAAGGATGCCTCTAAGCCAGGAAAGGGGAGCCAAAGATATCAGAGGAATAGCCAAAAAAAGAGGGGCCTGAAGGCTGGGCATGATGGCTCATGCCTGTAATCCCAGCACATCGGGAGGCCTAGGAGTTTGAGGCCAGCCTGGGAAACAAGCCCATCTCTACAAAGAATTAAAAACTTAGCCAGGCATGGTGGCATATGCCTGTAGTCCCAGCTACTCAGGAGGCTGAGGCAGGAGGATCACTTGAACCTGGGAGGCTGAGGCTGCAGTGAGCTGAGATCATGCCACTGCCCTTTAACCTGGGTGACTGAGCAGGACTCTTGTCTCAGAAACAAAAATCAAAAAACAAAACAAGAGCCTGCTCATGCATTTGTTCCTTCAGTAGACACAAACCGAACTGCTTCACACCCTTGAGCTTTCTGAACACTGCTTTCTCTTCCTGATCTTCTTTCCCCTTCCCATGCGACTAATCCCCAGGTATTGCATTGTTGAGGGGTGTCTGGACTCCTCAGGATGGACTGGACACCTCTGCTGTGCTCCCACGTGTCCCTTGGGTTTTCCCTTTATCTTAGCGCATGGTCCCTACATTGTCCTTGAGGGTGTGTTCATCCCTCTCCCCTACTGGCATCTAAGTTCTGGAGAAGCAGAAACTATCCAACTCTTCTCAGTGGCCATAGTGCCCAGCCTAGAGCTGGGTGTACAGTAGGCACTGAATGCTGAATGAATAAATGAGTGAATGAATGGCCCATCACTGGGATGGACAGAATATCGGAAGGGGAAGGAGAGGTGGGCAGAATAAAAGTGATTTTTCGGCCAGGCATGGGGGCTCACGCCTGTAATCCCAGCACTTTGAGGGCTGAAGCAAGAAGAATGCTTGAGCCCAGGAGTCTGAGATAAGCCTGGGTAACATAGCAAGACCCTATCTCTTAAGAAAAAAAGATTTTCCTGAGGTCAGGAGTTCAAGACCAACTGGCCAACACAGTGAAACTCTGACTCTACTAAAAATACAGAAATTAGCTAGGAGTGGAGGCAGATACCTTTAATCCCAGCTACTTGCAAGGGGTGGGGGCAGCTAAGGCAGGAGAATTGCTTGAACCTGGGAGGCAGAGGTTGCAGTGAGCCAAGATGGTACCACTGCACTCCAGCCTGGGTGACAGAGCAAGACTCTGCCTCAAAAAAAAAAAAAAAAAAAAAAAAGATTGTTTAATCTATATGTCCTGTGATACCTTTTCCAAACTGCTTTTATGCATATAGTAACTCATTTCTCTCTGGAGAGCCCCATTTTACAGATGGGAACATCAGAGCTTGGGACCAGGAGTAAGAGTGAATGATAAAATAGAGATGGGAATCGAGGCCTGGAGGTGACTCACTTGGTTACCCGTTTGTGTGTATGGGGTCTTACCTGGGGCTGGCGGTACCAGTAGAGTGTGTGTCCCTTGAGCACAAACCAGCAGCGGCGCCAGCGTGGGCCCATGAAGCCACCAGGTGCCTTTCGCAACAGGAGCCAGCCGTCACAGTCCGGCCGGCCCAGCTCACGGCATGACACGCGCCGGCGGCTCAGCTGGGTCGCCAGGCCTGTAGCAGCACAGCACAAGCTGGGCAGTGAGGGGCTGGCAAGGCGCTCCCACCAAACCTGCTCCCTGGCCCTCCATGAATATCCCCTTGTGAGATGTCGGAACCCACGATCTGCTCAGAATGCTACATCTGTTATCCCTGAGGTGGGATGACCTTTCCTATTTAAGAGATGAGCAAACTGAAGACAAGAGGCTAACCTGTTTGCTCAAAGTCACAGAGCTAGTGAGACGTCCAGACTGGGAGCACAGCTCTGTCTGACCCCAGAAACAGAGTGTTTCCAGGAGAGGCTGTGTGGGAAAGATAGGGGTGATCTTGCCCAGCATGTAAAGATTTCTAACAGCTTCTCAGACAGGGGGACCCCCACCCAGTCCAGTGCACTTCACACCTTTTGATTTCTTCCGACCAGCAACAGGACTCTGAAAGGACATCAGAAGGGTGAGAGAACGATCTAGGTCCAGACCCACCTGCCTCCTTGCTGAGCCCCTGAGCTTACCTTGTTAGGAGATTCAGGGAGTCCTGGAGTCTCTGCTACCCCTGCTGGGAATAGGGCTTGGGGTTCTGGGGGAATGGGCAGGGGCTCAGGGTCAAGGGAGGCAGAGTCTGTCAAGGAGAAAGGAGAGAGAGGAAAGTCCATGAGCCCAGTCCCAGGCTTGGGGTCAGAACTGGGCACCCAGATGCCATGTCCAGGGCATCCATGAGGCTTTGAGACTACCTGTCCAGGCAGGGCTGTGTCCGGGGCTGGGGTTTGAAGACAGGTCAAAGGCAAAGACGTCTTCAGATGGGGCCCTGGGGAGGGCAAGGGGAATGAGAGGAGCCCATGGTCCCCCCACCAAGACACCTGGGCAGAGCCTATTACCTGGGAGACAGTGGGGGTGGTGGGGGTGGAGACAGCGATGGGCTTCTCTGGCTTGGGGAGTCCAGGACCTGTAGGGGCATCTGGGGAACAACCAGGAACAGAGTGATGGGGACAGGGGTCTGAAAGCAGGTGATGGGGAGCAGCAGGGGGAGGTACCTGTGGGGAGGTCTAAAGGCAGCTGGGGGGTGGCAGAGGAAGATACCTGTGAGGGGTCTGAAGGCAGGTGTGGGGGTGGTGGAGGAAGATACCTGTGAGGAGGTCTAAAGGCAGGTGTGGAGGTGGCGGGGGCAGGTACCTGTGGGAGGGTCTGAAGGCAGCTGGGGAGCAGCAGGGAAAGGTACCTGTGGGGATGTCTGAAGGCAGGTGTGGAGACAGCAGGGAAAGGTACCTACTGGGGGGTCTGAAGGCAGTTGGGGGGTGGCAGGGCCGGTACCTGTTGGGGGGTCTCCGGCATCGGGATCTTCCTCAGCACTAAGCTGACTCCAGCTGGCTCCCGAAGCAGCTCCCTCACCATGTTCTCATGGGGCCATCCCAGCTGGGGACAGAGACACTGGCTGGCATCAAGCTGGGCAGGAGGCTGTGAAGCAACCACCAACTCCCACCCTCATGCTAGGGGCTGTCTCTCAGCCTCCCACTTCTGCCTCCCTCATGCAGCCTCCTGGGAGCATCCATGGGCCCCATGACTGGGGCTCTGCAGAGGATGCTCTCACCAACCTAAGCCGGCTTATCTCCTGGAAGGCAGCTCCCACGGCCCTGGTCTCCCCGGGACAGAACCCTTGGCTGCCTCCCCCACCCACCAGCCTTGGGTTCCACTTGGTGCCCCCTTCACCTCCTACCACATCCCTCTCCTCACGCACCACCACCTGTTCGTTGATCTGGACAACCTCATCTCCAGGCTGGATCTGAAGTCGGGAGTCGGTGGGAACCTGGCGTGGGGAATGGGGCCTGAGGCTGGCCTGGCTGGTAGGTGAGGGGCCTCGGGGTGGGCAGCTGAGAAGGGTGTGGGGCTCTCACCTGGCTGTCCACTTGGGACACAAAGTGCTGGCAATTACTGGTGGTGCGAATTTCCAGACCCTGCAGAGGCAGAGGCTGCAGTCACTGGGGGCTGGGGGGCAAGAGGGCCAGCAGGAAGGACCCCCACTAAACACCAGGACTCTATGGTGGGTGGAACTGTGGCAAGAGCTGACCCCAAGCTGGCCCTGCCCAGACTTGCTGTGTGACTTTGGGCTTGCTACTCCCCCGGGGCCTCTGCCTTCTCCTCTGCTAAGAGCCAGAGGGAAGCTGGGGACGCTGGTTTCTGAGGTACCAGCTTCCCAGCAACGTTCCTAAAGGGACTAGCAGGAAAGGGCAGGGATAGGGCTCTGGTCTTCCCAACCGGTAAAAGGCTAAATCGGGAAAGGTCATGTCCTCTCCCTTTCTCCTAAGTGCCCTGGAGCCCCTGCCCCGTCTCCATCCCAAGGCTGGAACATGCTACCTAAGGCCACACCCATGTGGCCCTTCAGGACTGGGGAGGTGCAGAGCAACGGGAGACCCTGGCCAAGTCCTCTGGGCCTCCATTTTAGCATCTGTACAAAAAGGCTCTCTAGCCATGGCAGCACAAGGTTCTGCGGTATCCTGGACCATATTTCAGGGCCCAGGCAAGGCTGCCGAGGGATCAGAAGTGAGAGGTGAGAGGCAGGGCTCACCGACGGACTGTCCAGCTGCACCTGCTCGAGCACGGCCCTCTGCTCCAGCAGCTCCTTGGGGCAGCAGACCAGGATGTTGTGGCAGATCCCAGCCACATGGCTGCACTGGGGGAGGGGAGCGGGCTGTCTAGTCTGAGCCCAATCACCCCCACCCCCACTCCCTTCCCACCCCACAGACTCACGATCCTCAGGACTGTGCCCTCCTTCTCAGCCACTGGACCATTCTGGAAAGAGAATGAGAGAGCAGAGTCCTCCCCTGAGCAAGGGCCATAAGGGGACTGTCTTCTCCTGTGGGCAGGGTGGGATTCCCTGCAGTCCCTTCCTGCCTTCCCTACACTGGCCCCCTGTCCAGAACCACAGAGTCTTAGCATTTCAACCCCAAGGGCACATGTCCCTGATACCAGGCCCCCAGAAGTCACCACACATGCCCTCCCCTCCCACCCTGAGTGTCAAAATTCCCCTGCCAGCTAGGAGACCCCAGGCCCCATTGCCCCATACCCAGTAGCAGGGCCTCCGCTCTTCCTGTCTTGCTTGTCCCAGTGCTCATATCCGATCCTGGGCTGATTCACAGGTTATAAAAAGCTCTAGCCCAGCTTGGTCTCTAGGGCATGGGCCAAGCCTGCCCTTAGTTTTCCTACCTCATGCAAGACCTGGCTCAGCTCCTCCAGCAAGTCCCGAATCTCGTGGCAGGCTGAGAAGTCATTTAAGTGGGAGAAGAGGTAGCTGGCAGGGGAAGGATGGCACAGTGGTTAAGGGACTGTGCTTAACCACTCAGAGCCAATTACTCACCTGAGGCTTGGGGATAATACCTGCTCTGATGGGTTTTGTTTTAGAGTAAAGGAGATGATTGAGACACCTAAAGAGCTTAGCACACGACTTATTTGTCCTGTGCCTACCACATGCCAAGCCCTGTTCTAGGCACTGGGGAAACAGATACTAAAGACATCATACATCAGTATCGATTTAACTTCAGCTGTGATGAGTATCATGAAACATTGGATAATGAGTTTATAATGTTATTATTATTAATAGTCTAGCTCTGAGAGTGTACAACAGGGTAAGCTTCCCTGAGGAGGTTACATTTGAGGCGGGGTCTGTTGGACAAGCAGCAGCCAATGGACAGGGTGGGGGAGGCTCCATTCAGTGGTTGTTGATGAGACTGATTATTACAAGCTGGAGGGTGGTGTGGGAACCCAGGCATCCCAGTGGCTCTGCATAGGTGGACTAATCCCTTTGCTCTGCTCCACCCATATATATATATATATATACACACACACACACACACACACACACACACACACACACATATATATATATATTTTTTTTTCTTTTCTTTTCTTTTTTTGAGATGGAGTCTCACTTTGTCACCCAGGCTGGAGTGCAGTGGCACAATCTCAGTTCACTGCAACCTCTGCCTCCAGGGTTTAAGCAATTCTCCTGCCTCAGCTTCCCGAGTAGCTGGGATTACAGGTGTGCGCCACCACACCTGGCTAATTTGTTATATTTTTGGTAGAGACGGGGTTTCACCATGTTGGCCAGGCTGGTCTCAAACTCCTGATCTCAAGTGATCCACCCGCTTCGGCCTCCCAAAGTGCTGGGATTACAGGCATGAGCCACTGCGCCTGGCTCACCATATCTGAACAAGAGCCAAGCTCTATTTTTCTCTCCTGCACCCTGGAGGAGGCCAAGGATGACAAGAGTCCCTCAGTCGTCACCCCAACCCAGGTACCTGTGGAGCCAGAAGAGGAGGGCATCAGCTTCATGCACCAGTTCCACAGCCGCACAGAGGACATCCACAGGGGTCTTGGCACAGTCCCCCAGGCGGCCTTGGACTACACTCTGGAACTCATGGGTTGTCCCCAGCAGCCCCTCTGTCAGGCTCTGCAGGTTCTCTGTCTGTAGCCTGGAGCTCTGTGCCAGAGAGAGGGCAAGTCACCTCCCCTGGCAGCAGCCAGCCCCCCATCAGCACTCCCCAGGTTGGTGGAAGCTGCAGCCAGTGCAACCAGCGTTCACTCGCCAGGGCCTGGAGCTGTTCCACCCCGCCTAGGATGAGCTCCTGGTGTCCCAGAGACCGCACAGCCAGAGCCTTGAGGCTACGAGGGGAGAGCTGGAGCAAGTTCTTGCCAGGCAGCTGCCAGTCCTCAAAGGGATAGTCCTGCAGGGAGTTGTCAAGACCTGGAGGGAGAGCAGGGGTCAGCTCAGGGAAAGCAGAGGCATCAGGACATTTTGGGCTGGTTCTTCACGCCTGCTAAGTCCTTTTCCCTCAAGTCTAACCCTAATGACAATCCTGACACCCAGGTTGCTCTGCCCATTTCACAGATGAGGCCACTGAGTTGAGGAGCAGGAGAGTATAGGGCATGGGGTCTCAAAAGGTGGTCCCCAGGCCAGCAGCAGCAGCCTCACTGGAGAACTTGTTAGAAATGCAAATTCTCAGGCCTCACCCCACACCTGCTGAATCAGAAACTCTGAGGTTGGGGCCCAGCAGTTTGTTTGTTTGTTTGTTTGTTTTTGAGACAGGGGCTTGAGATGCAATCACAGCTCACTGCAGCCTTGACCTCCTAGGCTCAATCCATCCTCCCACCTCAGCCTCCCAAGTAGCTGGGACTACAGGTATACACCATCACACCCAGCTAATTTTTGTATTTTTTGCAGAGATAGGGTTTCACCATGTTGGCCAGGCTAGTCTCGAACTCCTGGGCTCAAGCAATCTGACTGCCTCAGTCTCTCAAAGTGCTGGAATTACAGGTGTGCGCCACCATGCCCAGCCCACAGTTTGTAGTTTTAACGAATCCTGCAGGTGATTCTGATGCTCCCTTAAGTTTGAGAACTAACGATATATAGAGGATAAGAACAAGAGGCTATGGAGTCACTGAGACCTGAGTGCAAACACTTGAGCAAGAAATAGCATTGCTCTGTGCCTCAGTTTCCTCACCTGTAACATGGGGATAATAAAAGTACCTACCTAATCATGTATTTATTAAATGATATGACATATGTCAAGCCCCTGGCCATTGTCTGGTTCTTGGGAGACAGTCAATAATAGCCATCATATTATTACTGCCAGACTTTACCACGACCTACAGGCCCTGTATGATCAAGCAGCCACCTCCCTTTCCAGCATCATCTCCTGAAGAGCCCCTCAAAGTCAACACTTCAGATGCACAGAACTAACTCCTTGCAGCTCCTGGAACACCCTTTTACCCCAGGGTCCTTACTAGTGCTATTTCTCCTGCTCTTCTAGTTCCTTCACTTCCTTTTTCATCTAACTTCCTCCAGGAAGCCTTCTATAACTTCCTGGGCTGGGTTTGGGGGGCTCTCCTCTTGTTCCCACTGCCCCCAGCATTTGGGGCATCCCTCAGCCTGTGCCTGGACAAGGTAGACACTCAAAAATAAGAAAAGTGTCTATTGAGGGCTTACTATGTGCTAAGCAAAGCTATAAGAGCTTTACATACATTAACACATTCGATTCTCACATTTCTAGGAGGTAAAGACTATCATTATCCTGTTTACAGATGGGAAAACTGACACAGAGCAGAGGTTAAGTAGCTTGCTCACTCTTCGAAGAAATTCTTCCCCTCCTGAGCCAGACTCCTTCACTGGGGCGGGTGTGTGTGTTCCCTGTGTCACATTAAGAGCACTGGATTGGGAGTTCATGAACTGGTCACTCCTTGGCTATGGGCCCCTGAGCCACTTCCTTCCTGCAAGGTGACTGTATTGGGCTGCCGCCCTCCCAATAGACCTGGCTTTTTGAGCTACAAATGAGTCTTGCCATGATTGCCTCATTTTTACTTCATGAGATCAGAGTTGCCTTTCCCATTTGATGGACAGAAAAACAGATCTATGGTCACAGATCTGGCAAGTGGTGGAGGTGAACCTGGAATCCAGCCTGGAAGTCTGACCCTAGCCCTGAATCCCTGCCCTTACCCGGGCTCGTCCCCTGAGCCTGCCTCCAGTGGGCTCCAGCTCCCCACTCTGGGAGGGGTGTCCTGACTGCCTGTCCCCAGCTGCACCATGTCAAGAGGCCCTCCCTTCTCTGAGTCTGTCGGTGGAGTGTGTTGTTTCCCATCTGTCTGGGCTCGCCGAGCCTGGACAGCACCTTGCCTCTGGGATAGGAGCCCCAGTGTGGGGCTGTGTCCACCTCTTCAGTCTGGCCCAGGGCTTCTGCTTCTGTCACTAGGAGCTCAGGGTATGGAGAGGGGACCAACGACACCAGAGACAGAGCAAATCACTTCCTGGCCCTGTGTGTCAGTTTCTGACTCTATGAAATGGATTTAACAACAGCCCACTGGGCCCTGGGGCCAGGGAAGATGAAGGAGACACAGTGGGCGTGGGCCTGTCAGGCCTCCCTCCTGTTTTCATGACACCGCCTCCCCATCACCACCCTGAAGGCCTCTTGGGCGGCTGCAGTGATGAGGGACTCCCTTCTGGGTCACTGGGCCCCCTGGGGTCATCTTGTCTGTCTCTCTGCCCAGCAGAGTACCTGAATATGGTAGGCACTCTGTAAATACTTGCTGACTGACTGACAGACTGATAGAATCCACAGGTGTTTTTTTTTTTTTTAATTTGAGACAAAGTCTCACTCTGTCACCTAAGCCGGAGTGCAGTGGTGTGATCTTGGCTCACTGCAACCTCCACCTCCCAGGTTCAAGCGATTCTCCTACCTCAGCCTCCTGAGTAGCTGGGATTACAGGCACCTGCCACCATGCCCAGCTCTACTAAAAATTTTTGTATTTTTAATAGAGACAGGGTTTCACCATGTTGACCAGGCTAGTCTTGAACTCCTGACCTCAGGTGACCCACCCACCTGGGCCTCCCAAAGTGCTGTGATTACAGGTGTGAGCCACCACACCCAGTCCGAAGGCCCTTTTTTCTTTTCCTCTCTTCCTCCCTCTTCAGACGGGATACTATACCTAGTCCCCTTCGAGCCCAACTCCACCCCAGCCCCACCCACCTCTCAGCCAAGCTGCCACCTTTCCGGGGGTCCAGGTCTCTACGGGTTCCATGGCCCAGCTCTGCTGGCGTCCGCTGGCTCGGCCGGCTCGAATCAGCTCCTGCTCTGCCCTGCTGGCGCCGGAATTTCCGCTCCCAGAGCCCAGGCCTGGGGAGGGGCTGGGCTGGGTCCCGGGCGGAGCTTACTGCATACCTGGGCCCACAGAGATGGCCAGGTGAGGCGCTGCAACAGCCATTGGCCCACGCCCATCTGCCTCCTTCCCCGCCCTGCAGGCATCCTAAGGCTCTGTCATCTCGCCCCGGCTAGGGGCCAGTGCCACTGGCCTCAGATCTTGGGGTGGGGCCCAGACCCTTGGGCTCCTCAAGGAAAAGCCACAAGAGGAGCGGTAAGCTCAGTAGCAAAGCGCAGAGGTGAGGGACCAGGTCCCTGGGTGCCTAGGCCAGCTCTTGTTAGCTGCGTGAACTGGGGCTGACCCTCACTTCTGTGCCTCAGTTTCTAGGTCTGTAAAACAGATAAAACAGACCCTACTTCAAAGGGCAGCTATGCACAGTATTTGAGTGATAGCTCAAAAACGTTTAGAACTGGGGTGTTTGGCCTCCCTGTTATTTTGCATTATGGACTCTGGCATCTGGTGAGGCCCGTGAATGCTTTCTCAGAATAGCTGCTTATAAAAGCATAAAACAGGCCAGGCATTGTGGCTCATGCCTGTAATCCCAGCACTTTGGGAGGCTGAGGCAGGTGGATCACTTGAGGTCAGGAGTTCAAGATCAGCCTGGCCAACATGGTAAACCCTGTCGCTACTAAAAATACAAAAACTTTGCTAGGTGTCATGGCATGCGCCTGTAATCCCAGCTACTCGGGAGGCTGAGGCAGGAGAATCACTTGAACCCGGGAGGTGGAGGTTGTAGTGAGCCAAGATTGTGTCACTGCATTCCAGCCTGGGAAACAGAGCACAACTCTGTATCATAAATAAATAAATAAAAGCATAAAACAAAATGCTTAGGATTGTAATGAGAACAATTATCAAAACTATATTTAAAAACAAATTTGGAGGTGAGGAGCACTGGCACCCAACTATAGTCCCAGCTACTCGAGAGGTTGAGGTGGGGAGTATCACTCAAGCCCAGGGGTTCAAAGCCACCCTGGGTAATATAGGAGGACCCCCCCACCTCAAAAAAACAAAACTACAAATTTATGATATTATAATGTGTTTATTAACATTAACAAGACTGGTCAAAGTTAAATTTTCCTTTTTTAATGACCACAATGTGTTGTCAACCAACTGCGGGGTGACTTTTGACTCACCTCCTCTTACATATTGATCAACGAACAACTAAAGACAGGGAATGCAGAAGAGTGGAGAAGCCCTATCGAAAACAGGCAGATTCACCCTTTGGTCGCTGAACCACTGCTAGGCCTGGAGGTGCCCAGTTAATGGCGGCTACATCACAGGAGCACCTGAAACAGAAGGTGTTCACATACAATTTAGCGGTGGTTTAACAACAACTGTGATTTAGAAATCATTACGAGCATAAATATTTTGAGATACTTGCGATTTGATATGAAAATACCTGTAATTTCTATTGGTGACTAAGCCAAAAATACTGCTATTACTTCAATCCATGTAGAAGGAAATCATAAATTTTGGTTAAAGGTTAGCAAAAATAAAAATATAATTTTTTTTCCCATCCAAGTTTATGGATCCCCTGAATTCTGTTTTGTTTTGTTTTGTTTTGTTTTTTGAGACGGAGTTTCACTCTGTCACCCAGGCTGGAATGCAATGGCACGATCTTGACTCACTGCAACCTCTGCCTCCCAGGTTCAAGTGATTCTCCTGCCTCAGCCTCCCAAGTAGCTGGGATTACAGGTGCCCACCACTACGCCCAGCTAATTTTTGTATTTGTAGTAGAGATGGGGTTTCACCACGTTGGTCAGGCTGGTCTCAAACTCTCGACCTCAGGTGATCCACCCGCCTCAGCCTCCCAAAGTGCTGGAATTACAAGCATGAGCCACCATGCCTGGCAGATCCCCTGAATTCTGAACCCCAGAGTAAGGGCTTTCATCTTAGAAAAATGTCTGACACATACTAAATGTTCATTTTCATCATTGTCATCTCAGGTCAGGGGACTCCCAGGGCTTTATAATCAGATAAAATCAGTTTCACTCAATTGCTATGTGACTTGGCCCAACTTCTACACCTCTCTGAATCTTTGTTCCTCTCCTTAAGGAGATACTTAGACCTTAGAGCTGTGATGACGTTAAGTACTTTGAAATATGTATCATGGGGTCGATATGAGTTATTATTGCTTTAATTCTGTGGGGAGGAGTGGACTGTGTCATCTACTTCCAAATTTCTGCAGCATCCCAGCCTTCAAAGCCTGTCACAACCTTACCTGTAACCCAGAGACCCAAAGTCTGAATTTCACCCATGGTTGGCCCATGCAGTATACGTGTGTTGTCATCATTTAATAATTTCACATGCAAATGAAGAGCTCCAGCTTCTCTGAACTTGGCCAGATCTGGTGATGCCATCCCTTCACACTTGGTGTTAACAGTCTCTTTCATTTTGTGAGCCAGTTGGCTTCAAATTTGCAAAACGCCCCCTCCCATCTCCAGCTTTGTCCTTTGCTTCAAGTCTGTGTCCCCTGAACACTCTGAGCTGCATCCTCTTCCAATATTTTTGCCTCTTCATATAGCAGCCTCCCTGTGGCACTCCAGGGCAGTCCAATAAATTCTAAGAGAGCCTTTATCGCAGTGTTCGGTAGACAGATCTTGATTTCATCAAAGACCTTTCCTGAGCTGGCACCAGAGGTGAGAACCAGCCCCTTTCCTCCCTGAACCACAGCGCCTTTACTCTATGCTCCCAACACCTGCCAGGGCTAGGCAGTTAGGGACATAATAAATGGCAGCTTCTATTTTATTTATTTATTTTTATTTATTTTATTTTTTCGAAATGGAGTTTTGCTCTTGTTGCCCAGGCTGGAGTGCAATGACGCAATCTCAACTCACTGCAACCTCCACCTCCCACGTTCAAGTGATGTTCCTTTCTCAGCCTCCTGAGTAGCTGGGATTACAGGTGTACACCACACACCTGGCTAATTTTATATTTTTAGTAGAGATGGGGTTTCACCATGTTGGCCAGGCTGGTTTTGAACTCCTGACCTCAAGTGATCCACCCACCTGCCTGGCTGGCAGCTTCTATTTGAAAGGGTTTTGCTTCTTGACAGAGTCTTGCTCTGCTGCCCAGGCTGGAGTGCAGTGGTGCAGTCTTGGCTCATTGCAACCTTTGCCTCCCAGGTTCAAGTGATTCTCATGCCTTAGTCTCCCGAGTAGCTAGGATTACAAATGTGCGCCACCACACCTGGCTAATTTTTTTTATTTTTAGTAGAGACAGCTTTGCTATGTTGGCCAGGCTGGTCTTGAACTCCTGACCTCAAGTGATCTGACTGCCTCAGCCTCCCAAAGTGCTGAGATAACGTGTGAGCCACTATACCTGGCCTATTTTAAAGGCTTTATGAATATAAAGTTCTGCGTATTTGCTGTATACATTTCAAAGGTGATAAATTAAGTGAAAGGAGGACATGCCCTTTCCCCAGTGTGTCTCTATCATGTTCCTCAATGGAGGTCTTCGCTAAATTTGGGATAATCTCTTATTTTCTGTATCTGCAGATAGTCTGCATACTATTCTGAAAATTGTACTTTTTCTTTACTTTTTCTCTTTCTTTTTTTTTTTTCTGAGACAGGGTCTGGCTCTTGTCGCCCAGGCTGGAGTGCAATGGCAAGACCTCAGCTCACTGCAGCCTCTGTCTCCTGGGCTCAAGCAATCCTCCCACCTCAGCCTCCCAAGTAGCTGAGACTACAGGCATGCACCACCATGCCTGGCTAATTTTTGTTTCTGTTTTGTCGGTTTTTTTTTTTTTTTTTTCTGGTGGAGATGAAATTTCACATGTTGCCCAGGCTGCTCTCAAACTCCTGGGCTCAGGCAATCTGCCGGCCTCAGCCTCCCAAAGTGCTGCCCTGCCATACTTTTTCATTTAAGGGATAATCAATACCAAATTAAATAATACAAGTGCTTAGAGCAATGACTACTATTTTTAATGTGTCATGGACAACTTTCTTAATTGGTATATGCAGATATGCTTTCATTATTGTTCCCAAGCTGAGGGCAGGGAAGTCCCTGCAGAAACTGTCTTGAAGAAATGGGTTAAATGTGCCCTCCCTCGAGGTAGATGTGGTTGATCTCACAGAAATCAAGTGGAAAAGGCATACAATGGTGAGGAGCTAATAAAGGCACCCTCCACCTCCTTCAATAATACTGATTGGTGGTATCCAATCATCTGCGGCAGGGATGGTGCTCGGACCAGAGCTGAGGGAGGCCTGCCCAGTACCTGGTCCAAGCCTGGGACTTCTGAGCACTGCAAGCCAAGGCCTCTCCTGCCTACCCGGCCCGGCCTCCTCGGTGAGTGGGGGAGGTGCTGCTCAGGCCTGATGCTGATCTCTTTTGACAGCTGCTCCTAAGGCTGGCAGGATGGTAGGCAGTGGGGGAAGGGACCAGATTTAAAGGTCCAGTTGCCCCGCCCCCCTGGCAGACCTGGGCAGAAGGCGCCGGTGAGCATCCTCTGAGGGCTTGGGTCTTGCACATATAGAAGGTCAGAGACCCCTCTACGCTAGTTTCCACTTCTTGCTTTCATGGAGACCGCTGGTCTTCACATCTGCTCCCACCCTACAGGCCGCCAGGGAGACCAGTGCCGCTCACCATGCGATTTCGACGCCTGACCCCTGGTTACTTCCGGGTGCTACAGGTAAGTACCCCGATCAATGGCTTTTGGCATGACCTCTTCTTCCCCCTACCATAGCTGGGTTGACACCCCCAACAGCCAAGCTGTCACGTTCCCCGCCGCCTGAGCAGCAGAGGCCCAGATGGGCAGTGAAGCGAAAGGGATTGGGGTGGAATCTCCCTGGGGCAGCACTGGCGTCCATGTCTCCTTCCACCAGCTGCACCTACTCATCCCCTTCCCACTCCCCACCTTCCTGGAAGTCTCAACTGATCCCTCAGGCTGTGCACCTCCAGATGCAGATAGCTGGTGAGCTGAAGGCAGAGCCCCGGAGTCCGCTGGCTGGAGTTGTGGCTACGGTGCTAGCTGTCCTCGGGCTGGGTGGCTCCTGCTATGCGGTCTGGAAGATGGTGGGGCAGCGGCGGCTGCCACGGAACCCATAACAAAGAAAAGAGACTCTCACCTGGACGCTGGAGGTAGGTGACTCGGGAGGGGGCTGCAATCTCAGAAGCCTGCTTCTTTTCTGGGGATCATTCTATGTAGGAAGCAGGACAGAGTAATCTGATCCCACTCCTGCCACCCCACACTGTATCAGGGCTCCATCTGGGTGTTCCAGTTCAGATGCTAGGACCTCAGAGGGAAGGCAGGGATGCAGGCTCCAAAGATAGACCAAGTGGAGGGTAGACACCCTAGCCTGGTGCACAGAAAGTAGTAAAGAAACCATTCCAGGGCGGGACTTTGGGACGGTGGCCTGGAAGTTAGAGAATTGGAGGCAAGCTCTCTTTGTCCAGTTCCTTTATTGGGGGCAGGGCACCCAGAAGAGGCCGTCCGCTTCACAAACCCAGGGCCAAAAGGGGCTGGCACACCCCCTCCCAGCTTAGTCCTTGAGTCACTGTCCATGGGCAACTCCTTTGCCCTGCATCCTCAGGCCATGTCAGATAGAGGTGTCCATCTCAGGGACCTCGGTGGACACTTCTGTGGGCACTGCCAGCCGCCTGGGGGACACATAGGATCCCATACCCGCTGCCCTCTCTGCCTCTTCCTGACTGTAGGGCTCGACGCTCAGCTGCTTCAGCCTGGCAGAAAGAAAAATAGGAGTTGGGAGCTGACCAGGTGCGAGCCCTATCTACCGAGCACCCATCCATCAATCCTCTCCTCACTCCTTCATACCTTTTCTTGTGGTCTTTGGATCGGAAGTGGGTCTTCAGGTTGGCGGAATCGATGAAGTACCTCCTGCCGGGAGGGAAGTGAGTAGAGTGAGGAGGTGATGTCTCCCAAGTCCACCTATCTCCCTAGCCCTAGCTTGTCCCTGACACCAGGATCCGGTCTGAGGAACGGGAGGCGGGAGGAACCACCGGTCCCAAGAGAGAAGACTCCGCGCCGCCCGGGGCTCTAACTTCACATTTCCCGGCCGGTACCTCGGACCCTCCTCCGCCCTAGGCCGGGCTCGGCCGGTACTCACGCGCAGGCCAGACAGCGGTGCAGGCCGCCCCCTGGCAGGTCGGGGTCTGGCTGGGCGTCCGGGTAGGGCTGGGGCCGTGCGGGTCCCTGCTGCCGCAGCTCGCGATGAATTTCATCCAGGTCTGGCCGCCGCCGCTTCGCTTTCATCTGCCGGGCTAGGGAGTGCGCTCGGTGCGCGCCTGTCCGGCGGGAGCGACCCATGGCCAAAAACAGCCCGGCAAAGGGGTCAGGAGCAGAGGAGACAGTACACGTGTGGGCGCTTCCGGGTCGCCCAGCGACATCAGGCGACGCCGGTGGGGGGCGAGGCAGGCTCGACCGGACCGCCTCTGACAGATGACGTCACTCGCTCGGCCAGCGGCTCGAGCGCCCCCAGGCGGCCGTCGACGTCAGTGACCAAGCTCAGGACGGGGCTCCAAAAGTATGCTCACTGAAGGGCATGACCACGCGGGCCCTCGCTGGGGAGGCGCGGGGTGGTGCGTGCGTCTCGGGGTTTAGGGGCCGTCTCGCTGCCTTGCTCTCCCTGGCCTGGCCCAACAAGTCTCAGTGCCAACCTCTACCCCGTCATCCCTTCCTGGTTCCCAGACCTTGGACTCTGCGGTGGGGGTGCGATGCTTTATCTCTGGAAAGCACTGATAAATGTCTGTGTCGTGAATAAATCAATATATGACTGGGAGTGAATGAGTTTGGAATCCCAACCCTAATAGGGCTTCCCGAGATATCTCCAGTCCCTGAAAAAGCCCTCACCACTTCTCCCTGGTTCCCAGTTATCTCTTGAGTCTACATCCTCCCTCTGCCCTCAGCCAACTCTGTGAAGGGTGTTCTTCCCCAGAGACTGCAGTACTCAGGCATCCAGACTCCAGAGGGCTCAGTTCTTCTCACAAGTACTCATAGAAAGACCTCTCCATCTTTGCCTCCTTTTTCTAAGCCCTGGGCTCCCAGAGGTGGCCTGGCAGCAAAGTCCCAGGTGTTGCATACTCAGAGTAGGCAGAGGCCTAGAGGGCCTTTCCTTGTTCATAGGAGCCTGGTGCCTCCCAGGCTGGCCAGAGCCAACTCAGCTGGAAGGGGCCAGAGGAGCTTAGCAATAATTCAGGGACTCCAGCTCTTTGGAATCTGTTGCCAGGAAACAAGGAGACAGGCATGTGCATCCCTGGGGAGAGGAATCAGTTTCCAGCCCAGACAAAGAAGTGAAATGTAAGCCCAAGGTGCCCACTGGGGGCCTGGGGACCTTCCCACTCCAGCTTATTGAGGCTGAGTAGGGACGAAGGGTGGAGGAGCCCTGCTGAGGACACAACTGGTATGACCACAGTCACTGGGGCTCCAGTGTGGGTCCCATTCCTCAGGATTTTGTGAATGGAAGATTTTCCTGGAGACATGCTAAGAGATGGACAACCTCAAATACTTCTAGGCCCACAAAGAAGGCCTCCCTAGAGACAGAGAGATAGAGAAGGCCTGTCTAGAGACGTTATTCTTGGCCAATATGGGTCAAGACAAGGGGGTAAGGTGGCAGAAGCCTGTTCCGTCCCCCACCCCCCCAACTCCTTTGGATCAGGTTCATTTCCTGGGCACTGTGCCAGCTGGGGAGGCTGGTGCATCTTTAATGAAGTCACCAGATCCCTCGGACAGGCTCTGGGCCTCACCAAGTTCCTGGAGCCAGACTCACTGGTATCCATTGAGCCACCACTTTCCTGTGCCTGGGTGCCAGGCCTCTTCCTCCTGCAGCCATGAACCAGGCCTTCTGGAAAACCTACAAGTCCAAAGTGCTACAGACCCTGAGTGGGGAATCTGAGGAAGACCTGGCAGATGAGGTGGGTGCCATCCATGCATGCTGGGTGGAGCATGTGCAGAGGGGCAGCAGGAATGAGTGGTATGAAATGGGACACAGGATAGGCTTGGAGGTAGGGGGGCACATTTGTGCAGATGGCATTCAGGGATGGTAAAGAACATGGTGCAGCATCAGAAAGCCAGGACATTCAGGAAATCTGAGGAAGAAGAAAAGACCTGGGGACCATGGGAGGAGTGGCCATTGTCTCCAAAGATCTCGAGGCTGCCACATGGAAGAGATTCTTCTAGGACAAGTGGGCAGTAGGCACAGGAACACATTAGAAAGCTGGACAGAGCTTTCTAATGGGAGCAGAAGTGGGAGTGATGTAGTGAGTCCCCTGTTACTAGACGTAGGAGGAGTGGCACCTGTACTAGAAAGGCCACTGTAGCAGCATCAGATCAAAGCCATACTAAGACCATGCTTTGTTCTGACATTAAAAAACAAACAGGCCAGGCCGGGCACGGTGGCTCATGCCTGTAATCTTAGCACTTTGGGAGGCCAAGGCGGGTGGATTGCCTGAGCTCCAGAGTTCAAGACCAGCCTGGGCAACATGGTGAAACCCCGTCTCTACTAAAATACAAAAAAAGTAGCTGGGTGTGGCAGCATGCACCTGTAATCCCAGCTGCTTGGGAGAATCACATGAACCTGGGAGGGAGATATTGCAGTGAGCCCAGATTGTGCCATTGCACTCCAGCCTGGGCGACAGAGTGAAACTCTGTCTCAAAAAAAACAAAAAACAAAAAACAAAAAAAAAACCAGGCTGGGTGCAGTGACTCATGCCTGCAATCCTAGCACTTTGGGAGGCCAAGGCAGGTAGATCACCTGAGATCAGGAGTTCAAGACCAGCCTGGCTAACATGGGGAAACCCCGCCTCTACTAAAAATACAAAAATTTGCTGGGTGTGGTGGTGGGCACCTATAATCCTATCTACTCAGGAGGCTGAGGCAGGAGGATCACTTGAGCCCAAGATTTCAAGACCAGCCTGGGTGACATAGTGAAACCCTCTTTCTAAAAAAAAAAAAAAAAAAAAAAAAAATTAGATAGTCATGGTGGCACACACCTGTAGTCCCAGCTACTCAGGTGGGTCAGGTGGTTGGATCGCTTGAGCCCAGGGAGGTCGAGGCTCTACTGCACCACAGCCTGTGCGACAGGTGAGACCTTGTCTCAAAACAACAACAGCAGCAGCAAAGCTTCTGAAACCAGGGACAGTCTTATGTCTGAGGCTGTGATAAGTGGCAGTCACACAATCACAAAATGTGGCAGGGGCAGGAATTGGTCCAGAGGGGTAGGGAATGGTTTGAATTCTTGAATGTCTGGAGAGGTTGGTGTCCAAGGCTGGGCTTGTGCAGAAGTGTCTGTGGGTAAGTGGTATGATCAGCGTTTGAGTGGAATCCCCAGTGAAGGTGTATGTGCAGGTGTGAACATTTTGGGCAGCAGTCTATGCCTGCATGCCTCTGTGTAGACATTTGCAGGTGTTATGTTTGTAGGTGTGTGTGGTTTGGTATCTGTGTTTGGGTGGAGAGGTTTTGTGTACTGCGGATGGGCCTCTGTGCAGCTGTCTGTGGTTGTATAAGTGCACAGGTGTAAATGGTATAACTGTGTGTGTCCTTGTATAGGTACCCGCAACACGTACGTCTATGTACAGGCATGCTCATGTACAGGTGTGTGTCTACATCAGAGTTCATGCCCATGTCCATGTGCTTTTGGGTGTGTATGAGTGTGTCTGTGGGCAGGTATGTGTGCTCAAGGGTGTTTGCAGCCCGGCTGTGGTGGCTCACACCTGTAATCCCAGCACTTTGGGAGGCCAAGGTGGGCAGATCACTTGAAGCCAGGAATTCGAGACCAGCGTGGCCAACATGGTGAAACCCCTTCTCTATTAAAAATACAAAAATTAACTGGGCATGGTGGGGGATGCCTGTAGTCCCAGATACTCAGGAGGCTGAGGCAGGAGAAACTCTTGAACCCAGGAGGCGGAGGTTGCAGTGAGCCGAGATCGTGCCACTGCACTCCACGGCACTCTGGCCTGAGTTACAGAGCAAGACTCTGTCTCACAAAAAAAAAAAAAGAAAAAGAAAAGAAAAAGAAAAAAAATGGTGTCTGCAGGGATTTACTCTACAAGTACACCTGTATGCATTCCTGTGTGCTCTTGCGGAGCTGTGTGGTGTATAGGTGTGTTTAGTTCTATGGGGTTTGGAGTACCTGGTCTGTGTGTACTAAGATAGCAGTGAGGGAGGGAGACCACACTCCTCTGCGGCCTCTCTCATGCTGTGTGGGGGTCTTGTGTCCCAGAGGGAGAACCCAGCATTAGTGGAGTCTGAGATGGCAGAACCAACGGAGGAGACCTTCAATCCCATGTCACAGCTGGCCCGCCGGGTGAGTCTTCTCCCTTCTTCCATGCCAACCCTGGGCAGCCTGGCAGAGGCTTCTCTGGAGTCCTGGAAGGTTGTGCTGGGCCCCTTTCCTGACTCCTATCCCACTTCCCAGGTTCAGGGGGTCGGGGTGAAAGGCTGGCTGACAATGTCGTCTCTGTTTAACAAAGAGGATGAGGATAAGCTGCTGCCACCAGAGCCTTGCGCTGACCAGTATGTGTGTGTGTGTTTGGGGTGGTTCTGGAAGGGGCCTGCGGTCCCCCCCTGCCTGGTCCTTTCCTTCTGGTCAGTTTGTCTTTTTAACCACAGAGGGCTGAGAAGGGGCAGCCCCAGGCTGTTTCTGTTTCTCTCAGCAGGAAACAGGCCAAATCAGCATATCTGGGAGATTAGGCTAAATCTCAGGAGGAATTGACCAGCTGTTGGGATTGAGGTGCTAGGAGGTATTTATGGGCTATCTCAACCCATCCACTTGGGAGGGGCTGTCTCTCTAAAATCCGAGAACGGAGAATAGCTTTAGGTGTCTGCAACAGAAGGTGATCCAGATCAAAGGTTCCCAAATACTGTCTAAACCCTTACCCTCCAGGGAAGCATGTGACAAACATATTCCTGGACCCTCCTTCAGAGACTCCGATTGGGCAGGTGTGGCAGGGCCCTGGGGATCTAGCTGTTTTCAGCAAGCTCCCCACCCCAGGACCCTGCAGCACCTGCTTTGGGAACCACTGTCTTAGAAGGTCTTTGATGCCGAGGATTAGGGGGTAGGACCTGGGACTTCAGTCTCCCTCCTGGCTCTATCTCTGGCACACTCTCCACTTCTGCCTTTTGCTCCATCCTGGTCACATCCCCCTCTCACCCTTGACCCTATTCTTTTCTCCTAGGGTCCCCATGACCTATCCATCTCTCCTGCCCCCAGGTTTCCATTCTCCTCCCCCGACATACCCATCCCCAGTTCCCTAAGGAACTTCCCGGACTTGAGGCTTCAGCTTCAAGTCATCACCTCTCCTTGACTGTCCTCCCCCCACATCTCCCCACCTCTCTCGAGTCCCCCTGCTCTCCCCTAAGCCTCTCACTTAGGCCTTCCTGTCGCTCCACCTTTCTCCTGTGTCCCTAGTCCCCCTTTCCCTCAATCCCAGGACCTCATCCCTGTCCGTGCCCTGCCTCTTTTCCCTAAGGCATCCCTCGGGTGGGATCTAAACAGCCCCTCCCGCTTCCACCTGCTCTCCCAGGGATCCTTCCAGCTCCCCAGACCTACGCGCTCCTCCAGCGTCCCTCCTCGAGCCTCGCCTGAACCCCTGACCTCATTCTCTCCCCAGGGATCCTGATGACTGTCCCCTCCCTCCACACCCCTCACCTAATCCCCTGACCCTGTCCCACCCCAGCCCCCTTTCCCAGGGCCTCTGAGCCCTCCCCTTGCCTCCAGGCCCTGACCTGCCCCTCGACCCGGTCCCCCTCTGGTCACCTGACCCTGTGCCTCACTGAGTCCGCCCTGGGCTCCCCCGGCCCCACTAAACTCGTCCCTCGGCCCCACCTCCTCTCCGATGTTCTCCTCGGGACCGCTCGGCCGCTCCTCTGACCGCGACCCTCTTTCGCAGCCCTCTGGCGGCGCCACCCAACTCGCAGGCGGCGGCGGCGGCGGAGGCGCGCGGCCCGGGCTTCTGGGACGCGTTCGCCAGCAGGTGGCAGCAGCAGCAGGCGGCGGCTGCCTCCATGCTGCGCGGCGCCGAGCCTACCCCAGAGCCGGACCCCGAACCCGGGGACGAGGCCGTCGAGCGCCCCGAGTCGCAGGAGGCCGAGCCGGTGGCTGGATTCAAGTGGGGCTTCCTCACCCACAAACTGGCCGAGATGAGGGTGAAGGCCACGCCCAAGGGCGACTAGCGGGCTGGCCAAACCCGGCGCCCGCTGCTCCCATCCCTGATAAAATCCTGGCCTGACAGCCTGTGTGACTGAGTGCTTTTGTCCGGACATCAAGAAAGGCTGCTTTCGGGTGGGCGACCTCGGGCGGGGTCCAGCTGGAGGGGTCCTCGCCTCACCAAACATACAGGGGAAAATGACCAAAGACGGCCCGCGTATCAGGATGGGTTTTAAACTTAAGGTACAATTTTCCAGGAAGCTGGGGAGCTCCAGAGGACTGCGTCCACCGCCCTCTCCAGCCTCATTTAATTCAGCAAACTGTGCCTGTGGCCCTACTATGTGCGCCGTCCCTGTGCTAGGCAAAGGTCAGAGACTAACGAGAGAACCCGGATTACCAGCAGGTCCCACAAAAGGTGACAACTTGAGGCACAAAAGTAGGGCTGTACTTGGGAGCTCAGAGCAGGTGAGGCTGCCTGGGGCATTCAGGAAGGCTTCCTGGAGAATATACGTTATCTCTGAGAAGGAAGAGTGGAGAGAAAAGGAACAGCAACCCAAGCAAAGGAAGGAGGTGCATGAAGAAGACGTCTCAGAGGTGCGAACCTGTGATAAATAGGCGACCTTGTGTGTCCTTGCAGGAAAGGGAGGCAGTGGCAGGAGCCTGCGGGCTGGCAGAAAAGCTTCCCTTCTTTTGGTGTCCGAAAGGTTGGATCCTCCACATCTCAGCCCTTCATACCCAGTGACCACAACCTGAGCAGCAAAACTGGAATGGGGCCTTTTAGGATCTGGTGGACCCCAGATTTCTGGAGCAGACGCCCCCTCAGGCTCCCGAAACACGCTATTCCCAGCTCCCAGCTCTAGTTTGGATCGACCTGGAAGCCGGTGGAAATCACAACAGTGTTAGAACTAATTCAGTAGAAGTCACAGCAGTTATCGTTTATTGAGCACTTTCTACATGCTGGGCACTTTGCCATGCGCATTACAACTATTTTGAAATACTTGTATCCCTTACTCCTCTCTCCTTAATAACAGAGGGGTCCCGCTGCTCCAGAGGTCAAGTGCTTGCCCAGGGTCACACAGTCGAGAGCTCACACTCCAAAACCCGCGCGGTTAACCACGAAAACCAGTTTGCCTCCTTCCTCAGCTCCCCATTTAAATAACATTGTAACTGTATTCAGCAGGTTTGCTTATCTCCCACCCCAGTTCTGACTCCCCAGACCCGGCCTCCACAGGGGCCACGAGGCACCTCCCTCCCCCTTCGCTGCCGGCTCAGGGAAGGGCCTTCGCCAGCAACTAGTCCCACCTCCCCAAGTTTCAGGCGCGAAACTGAGTTCCAGAGGGAAGGGTTTGCGCAAAGGCACCCAGCGCGTCAGAAACGGGGTATCCCCATCCGTGCCCGGGGCCAGCCCTGCGCTCCGCACTCCCCGGGAGCCGGCTCCGGAGCCGCGGCCGTCACACTTCGGACTCGCGCGGCGGTCCGCGGGCGCGCTGGCAGCCGTACAGCCACTGGATGACGCGCGCGTTGCGCTCCACCACCGACACCGGGGGGCGCCCGTCCCGCGCCGAGCCCGCTGCCTCCGAGCCGCCGCCGCCGCCCGCGCCGTCCGGGCTGTCCACGCCCCTGTCGCTGGACGTCCAGTCGCTGGCGTCCCCGGAGCCGGGCGGCGGCGAAGTTCCGGCCTGCAGGCTGGCCTCCGCGCCCCAGCTCTGCGGGGAGAAGCGCTCTGCGCCCAGAACCTCCACCAGCGCGCGCTCCAGGCCGCAGTAGTTGAAGAAGCGCTCCTTCTCCGACAGGGGCAGCGAGCACGAGGGGCACAGCTCCCGCTTTCCCGTCGCTTCCGGGGCATCCTGGGGCGCAGCCCAACCCCCCGAAGCCGCAGGTCGCTCTATGGAGGCCGGGCTGCTCGGGGCAGCTTCCCGCGGGGCGCCCAGAAAGAGACGCCGCACCAGCCCCTGGCCCTTAGCGTTCTCTTTGTTCACCGAAGCTTTGCATTCCCGCTTCTGGCGGTAAAAGATGAGGGAGTCAGGCCTTGGCAGCCGCCTGCTGCTTCCGCGGCGGGCCGGCCTGGGCGTCCTGGGCGATGCAGGGGGGCCCAGCTCGTTGCAGGGGTGCGGCGTGAGCGGCCCGGGACTCCCACGCAGGGCTGGCTCCTGTCGCCTAGCTATCACCTGGTACGTCTTGACATACTTGGCTTTGTCGGCTTCCAGCCTCTCCACAGCGCTGGGGGTCCTTCCTCTGGAAGGGGTGGAGGGAGGGGCCAGGAGCATCTTAGCAGAGCTGGGTAGGACAGTACCCCATAAGTAGCCAGCCACGGGGCCAAGAGCAATTGGCTTCGGCTCTCAGACCTGCAGGGAGAGAGCAATGGTCAGGGGAAGGGCAGGAACTGTCCCTGCTCCTCTTCTGCTGGCATTCCTCAGTATGGGATCAGTCAGCCACCCCTCTCCCATCCAGGTTAGCCGGTCCCATGTCCAGGGAGCAGAGGCTCAGGCCATCCCTTTCTCCGTCCTTCAGAGACATTGAGTGGGGATCTCTCTCGCCACTCAGAAACATATGCCCCTTTGAAGGTGCCCCAGTCTGGCCACAGGGCCATGCAAGCAGGACACTTGGAAAAGGAAACGGCTGGTTCCAGCCCAATTCCTGAAAGTGGCTGCCACCGGAAAAAATACCTCTTCCCAACCCAGCAGCTTTGAGCACAAGGAGGCTCCCAGCCACAGGCTGGCTCCAGCAGGGTCCACCCTTCCCGCCCCCAAATACCGAGGTCAGGGATATAACCACAGGGTAGGAGCCTCCAGTAATTGCAGCCAACTGCCCTTCCCAGGCCCAGCAGGGCCATCCGGGCAGGAGAGGGAGGTGGTCCCCAGGCCCTATCAGCTACTGCCAGCTACTCTGCCCCTGCCAAGGGGATCTCGGAATGCCAAACTGTAAACATCACCTTGTTTAACCTTTGCATTTCCATTTCATGAGGGGGAAACTGGCCTAGAGAGAAGGGGGGGCGGCTTTTTCGGGTCCTGTTGAGAGTTAGGGGCCAGGACTGGAACACAGGTTTCTTGCCTTGCAGTTCAGATTGGATCTCTCCCTTGTCTATCAGAATTGCTCACTGAGGCCTGGCGCGATGGCTCACACCTGTAATCCCAGCACTTTGGGAGGCCGAGGCAGGTGGATCACCTTAGGTCAGGAGTTCCAGACCAGCCTGGCCAACATGGCGAAACCCCGTCTCTACTAAAAATACAAAAATTAGCCAGGCGTGGTGGTGCTCACCTGTAATCCCAGCTACTTGGGAGGCTGAGGCAGGAGAATTGCTGGAACCTGAGAGGCAGAGGCTGCAGTGAGCCAAGATCGCAGCACTGCACTACAGCCTGGGCGACGGGGCGAGATTTCACCTCAAAAAAAAAAAAAAAAAAAAACAAGGAAAAAAAAAAACCTTCTCACTGATATTTTGCGTGTATTCCTGCTGCTATAAAACCAAGCAATTTCCGTTAGAAATGGGCCCCTTGCCTCACTAAAAATTTCCTTCCACTAATTCTTCCTAATAACTTGCACTCCTCCCAGAATTCTGCCCTCAGGGTCCTTATCCCCTTTTCATCCTGAGACCTCCTGACCCTTCTCCACCTCCCTTCTGCCGGGGAAAGGGGCAAGGAGGGGTTGTAAATCAAGAGCTGACAGTTCTCTTGGCAGTAACAGAATGGGCCACCCACATGGCCCTGCACACACGACCCCACCCCATCTCCCCCTACTCCCCCTAAGAAGTCCGGGAGGCTGAAGGACTTTGGATCTGGGGACAACAAAGGAACAGAACTAGCCAGGGAAGTGGGGAGGGGGTCTGTGAGAGGCCTTGGGGCAGAGACCCTGCCAGGCCCAGCCCACCCCCATGCCCATCATGCCGTCTGCCCAAGGGTAGTTGAGGCCTGGGAACCAAGGAGAGCCTGGCAGTGTCCCCTCCCTGTCTCTTGGGGATTCTCCTGGGCAGTGGGTCAGATTCCAAGGTCCCAGGAAGGCACTGCTTGTCTGACCCTGTGGGTGCCCTCTGTCCTCTTCTCCCCAGCCCTGAGCAGGGAGTCTATAAAAAGCCCTTAATCACAAGGACCAAAATAGTCTGTCATCCACAGCCTCTTCCCTGCCTTCCGGGCTAGCCTGGAGGCTGGACCTCAGACATCCGACCCTAGAAACCTGGCAGATGGCCTCGGTCCCTCCATTCCCTTGCTCACCTTCTCCCAGTCCTGAAGTTTGTGTTCTCAACTCTGCCCAAAGCTTTGGCTCTGGGAGTAGGCCATCTTTTAGGCTGACTAGTTTGGCACCAGTCTCCCTGCCCTCAGGTTCCTGGGTTCCTTCCACCCCAGCCCTGGGCTCAGGGTGCACTCACCTCTGCGTGGGAGACCTAATTGCAGGGGTCCTTGGGCAGGTCCAGACTGAGGGCAGGAGTGGACAGCAGGGACTAGAAGTAACTTTGGTGGCGGCCAAACCTCACTCTCCACAGGAAAAGCAGAGAGAGCCTCCACCCCCCGCCCCCCAAATTAACCCTTGCCTTCCTGACGCAGAGCCTGGCCTCATTAACTCCTTCCTGATCACAGTCTCTGCACTGTGAAGACCTGTGAACCAAGTCCAGCTCCCTTTATTTTACAGATGGTCAAACAGTCCCTGCCTGGTTGGCTGGGGAGGTACTGTGAGCGTGGGCAGAGCCAGGACTCTAAACAAGGCCTCCTGATCCCCAGGCTTCCTCCAAAGGCCTGGGGTAGGGGTGCTTTGTATGTGGGGTCAGCCCCTCCCAGGGCAGTGGCAGATGCTCTGACAGTCTGAATGGGAAGGCAGAAGAAGGTTCTAGTCGACTTGCTTTTTCCCCTCTGTGGCAGGCTGAGACCTGTCCTGGTCTGGATGCTGGGTGGTGTCAAGCCTACGTTCCCTAGAGGTGAGGCCAGGAATCTGCAGCCTAAGGCTGGGGGCATTGGTGCTGCAGATGTGCAGGTGAGCCTGTGCTGGCAAGTCTTGGCATGAAGGTGACCCTGGAGCCCACTGGAGCTGCCTCTGCCCAAGGTCCTCTCATGGCAGATGGGATTGGCTGGGAAGACACTGATGAGGGGCTGACTCCAGGGCCAAGGCCAGGTCCTTCGGCCCCCTTCCTTCTCTGCCCACACTTGAAGCCTATTAGAGCTTCTTCCATCAGCATTTCTTCTCTGACACCTTATGTTTCAAGGTGAAACCCTACCTCTTAGGAGAGCTCCTCCCCTCTCCCTAGCAGACAAACTAAACTCTAGCTCAGAGTTCAAAGACCAGTGCCCCTGCCAAAGGATCCTTGCCCCCTTGGCTAGACACCTTCCCACGTTCCTCCTCCTCGTTTCTATCCCTCTCCATGTTTGCAGAGCATGTTCCCATCTGTGCTCTCTTATCTCCTTTGACCCCCGCCCAAGGACCCTAGGCAGAAGTCCAGCAGGAATGACCCCCGACTTAATGAGTAAGGAAACCGGAACTGAGGCGGGAGAGAGATGCCCAAAGCCCAGCTTCAAATCCACGCTTCCAGCTGCACCCTCTGCCTGTCAAGTCAGTAATGGGTCTGGACAGCCAAAGCCCGTCTCCTGGTAAGAGGTTTTTATTACCTAAAGGGGGGATTTTGTTTTGGGGACTTAGTTGGTGATAGTTCCATATTGTGTTGTTACACCACCTTTCAAAATGCCATCAGCTACATTGTTATACTACCCATGACAATCTTTGGGGAAGGTTTTATTATTTTTCCCATTTATGGCTGAAGAGACTGAGGCTCAGAGAGGAGAAATAACTTCTTGAAGCTCACTGAATTAGGAGTAATAGCTAAAGTCTCGCTCTGTTGCCCAGGCTGGAGTGCAGTAGCGCGATCTCACTCGGCTCACTGCAACCTCCACCTCCCAGGTTCAAGTGATTCTCCTGCCTCAGCCTCCTGAGTAGCTGGGACTACAGGTGTATGCCACCATGCCCAGCTAATTTTTGTATTTTTAGGCCGCCCTCCTTGGGCTTCCAAAGTGCTAGGATTACAGTCCTGAGCCACTGACCCCGGTCAATAATTTTATTGAGAGATTAATATATGTTAGGGGCTGTTCTAAGTACTTCGCATAAGGATTAACATATTTAATCCTCAAAACAACCCAATGAAATAGCATTTTTGGGCCGGGCATGGTGGCTCATGCCTGTAATCCCAGCACTTTGAGAGGTGGAGGCGGGCCGATCACTTAAGGCCAGGAGTTTGAGACCAGCCTGGCCAACATGGCAAAACCCCATCTCTACTAAAAATACAAAAATTAGCTGGATGTGGTGGTGCATGCCTGTAATCTCAGTTACTCAGGTGGCTGAGGCAGGAGAATCACTTGAATCTGGGAGGTGAAGCTTGCAGTGAACCAAGATCACACCACTGAACTCCAGCCTGGGCAACAAGGTGAGACTCTGTCTAAAAAAAAAAATGGCACTTTGATTCTCCTAACTTTATAGATGAAGGTTGGTGGTGCCAGCTTGGCCCTGAGATCTGGTCAGGAAGGGGTTAACCAGGGGAGGTGGGCAGGGCCCAGCTGGGATACTGTCAATGGCAGGAAACCTGGCCCACTGCTGCAGCAGCTGAGGGGGGAAGACGGGGCTGTTGTGTCTGACTCTGCAACCCCCATCCCTTTGGTCTTAAAGGAGCATCCAGGTTGGGTGGTGGGACCAGCAGGGTTCCCGTCTCAGGATCAACGACAGATGCTGGAGTACAGAAAGAGGGAATCCATGTACAATGCAGGTGACGCCCTGGGACAGCTCTGATCTGACGGGGTGACTTGGTCCTCCATGCCGGAGCCCTCAGTTAAAAGTGCCCAGAAGTGTTTGGTCAGGGAGGGGAGACAGCTCCAGCTCTGGGAGCCCCCAGTGAGACAGGAGTGGCACAGCTCTGCCCTCGGGGATCTCTGGCGTGGGATGGGGGAGGGCTAAGCAGCCTTGCTCTCAGGAGCTCCCCATGTGAGGGCAACAGACTCCTGCCCCAGATGCCGATGGACAGAATCCTGGGAGACAGGCACAAACAGACCTTCTACCCAATGGGCAGAGCAGGGTCAGGGAGGAGAGGTTGAATTGGATTGGCTTTCTGGGTAAAGGGGCTCTGAAAGAGTCAGCAGAGGAGAGGCAGCAGGGCGGATGAGAGGATGAAGTGGGCTGCATCTGCCTGGCCTCAACTCCCAGCCACCCTCTCTGTGAACCGGACTGTCCCTGTTTCTGGTTGTGAGTCCCCAGGGACTGCCTTAAAGTGGCTCTTTCCGGCCCTAGAGCCAGGACTCAGGCAAGGGGGAGGCGAGTCTGAGGGTGTTTCCTTCCTATTTCCCACCTCGTTCCCAGATCGCCTTGAGAATGGAGATCAGATCGGGAACCGGCCTGAGTCAGAAGGTCTCCTTCCAGGAGAGGGTGGTGGGAGGATGGGGGAGCAGCTCTGGTCAGTGTCGGGAATAACCAGCCGGGTCAGGGAGGCCTTCAGGTCCAGTCTCACACCCCACAGCCACATTGTCACAGAGGAAACGTGTGTCACCCCCCTCACTAGCTGGCTACAGCCCCCACACCTCAGCCCTGCCTTTGATTCCAGCCCTAGTCTACCTCTCCCTGGCTATGTGGCCTTGAGCAAGAACCTGACCTCTCTGAGCTTCCTTCTGTGTCAGAAGGTGGGAATGGTGAGACCCAGCTCCGTGTGGTTTGGAGAGGCAGGGAAGTGGGGCCTGCAACCGCAAGATGCTCTGGAAATGGTAGATGAATCTGACTTCAGTTTTTGCCCTTCACCAATGCCTTCCTGCACCTCTGGCCTACATCTCTCTTCCCATTCCCACAGTCTTGCTGACAGCTGCCGGCCACAAATCACCAGGAGCACTGCACTGGGCCATGGGGTCAGTGGATCCGACGTGGTTTTGCTCTTTCAGATGGTGGCAGAGGCAGGAAGTGCCCCCACGGTTGGTGAGAGACCAGTGCTGCTGCAACCAAGATGAACACAGCAGAGGGGGTGGTGGTCTCTTCTGCCATGGGTGGGGCAGGAAGTTTCAAAGAGGAGGGGTGTCTGAGCCCCGCTGGAAACGGATTTTTGATTGGGTTAGCAGTGGGGGCCAAGAGCATTGCAGGCGCCAGGTCTCAGTGAGGGCAAGAGGCCAGGGAAGGGTCTCGGAGAGTGACAGGGAGGAGCGGGAGAGAGGGCAGAGGGCTTGAGAGGGAAGATGGGGTGCAGAGAAGGGATGGGGTTTGTGAGGAGATGGGAGGCTCAGACAGAGAAGGGGCTCGAGGAACTTAGCAAAAAGAAGAGAGCTCAGGGAAGGGACTGGGGTTTCATGAAAGGAGAAGAGTTGGGGAGAGTTCGGGGGTGTCTGCCAGGCCCCAAGGCCACAGGAGGAGCCCCCCACAGAGATTAGAGCAGCCATCTTCTAATTCCAGGCTTTCCGTTTTGGAAAGAATCTCAGCCACAACAATAGCCTGGCCCCAGTGCCAGCTCTCCCTCTGAGGGGTGTGGCCTCTGGGCAGAGCCAGGCCCTGCACCCACTGCCCAGGACTCATGGAGGAGGGTGGAGGGGAAGAACAGGAAGGAAGATGCCATTAAAATTTTTTTTTTCTTTTTCTTTTTTATTTTGATACAGAGTCTTGCTCTGTTGCTCGAGCTGGAGTGCAATGGTGTGATCACGGCTCACTGCAGCCTTGACCTCCCTGGCTTGAGCAGTCCTCTTGCCTTAGCCCCCCAAGTAGCTGGGACCACAGGTGTGCAACGCCACACACAGCTAATTTTTGTATTTTTCGTAGAGATGGGATTTTGCCATGTTGGCCAGGCTGGTCTCGAACTCCTGACCTCAGGTGATCTGCTTGCCTCAGCCTCCCAAAGTACTGAGATTACAGGCATGAGACACTGGCCTATTTACTTATTTTTGGATACAGGATCTCATTATTGCTCAGGCTGGAGTGCAGTGGCGTGATGATAGCTCGCTGCAACCTTGAACTCGTGGGCTCAAGCTTCAGCTTTTTGAGAGTAGCTGGGACTACAGGCACATCACCCCCACACCTGGCTTATAGGGTCCTTTAAAGGGCAGGAGCCCCTCTATTCAGTTCTAAGGGAGGCACTGAGCTATGGTCAGGGAGGTGTTGTGTCACATTGAACATATCCAACCCTGGAGAATTACCCCTTTATACCCAAGGAAGGCAATCCCCAGGTTTAACCCTGTTAGGTTGATTCAGTTACTGACAACTGAAATAAACCTGAAGGAACACATCATTCTCTCCTAAAGTAGGATGACCTTTTTCATGACAGCTGTAACATTGAACCTTTGCAGCTTCAGTTTGCCCACCACCCAACCCATCTCCACAGTAATTTGGAAGGTATGCTGACCAAATACTTCCAGGTTTGTTTAAAGCTGTCTGGAAGTGCAGTAGACATTCCCCTAAGAAGTCAGGGGGCCAAAGTTCTGGTCCTGACTTTGCCATTAACTCACTCTTTGTCTAGAGCAAGTCACTTTCTTGAGCCTCTGGTTTCTGATCTGTTGAAAGGAGGTAAGTGGATTAGACCCAGGGTTCCCAAATGCCATTCCTTGGATGGATTCCAGTGGGCTACATAAAAATGTATGTGGGGGCTGGGTGTGTTGGCTCATGTCTGTAATCCCAGCAGTTTGGGAGGCCAAGGCAAGAGGGTCGCTTGAGCCTGGGAGTTTGAGACCAGCCTGGGCAACATAGTGAGACCCTGTCTCTACAATTAAAGAAAGAGAGAGAAAAAAATTTACGTGGGGAGCTTGACAACAAGACTGATGCCAGGCTCTCATTCTCAGAGACCCTCGTTTAGTAGATCTGGGCTAGAGTCATGGAGGAAAGACGAGAACCCTGGATCAGTCTGAATTTATTGGTATGAATGCTCTTATTAGAGATTCTTGATTTAATGGCACCTCTTGCAGCTGAAAGTAGCTCTAACAGTTTGCTTGTTTGTCAACTGAAATTAGTACTCAACATGGCCTGTATCAGTGAGGCTGAGACACCTGGCTAAATTCCTAAGGTCTTAAAAGACAAGAACAGTAAGAAAACTTATATGAAAGTGCATGAGGCAGGCACAGTGGCTCATGCCTGTAATCCCAGCACTTTGGGAGGCCAAGGTGGGCAGATCACCTGAGGTCAGGAGCTCAAGACCAGGCTGACCAACATGGCAAAACCCCTTCTCTACTAAAAGTACAAAAATTAGTCAAGCGTGGTGGTGCACACTTGTAGTCCCAGCAACTTGGAAAGCTGAGGCAGGAGAATCACTTGAACTTGGGTGGTAGAGTTTGCAGTGAGCTGAGATCACACCACTGCACTCCAGCCTGGGTGACAGAGCAACACTCCATCAAGAAAAAAGAAAAAAGAAAAGAAAAGAAAGAAAGAGAGAGAGAGAAAGGAAGGAAGGAAGAAAGGAAGGAAGGAGAAAGGAGAAAGAAGGAAAGAAAGAGAAAAAGAAAAAGAGAGAGAAAGAAAAAAGAAAGAAAGGAAGGAAGGAAAGTAGGAAGGAAAGAAGGAAGGAAGGAAGGAAGGAAGGAAGGAAGGAAGAGTGAGCATGTATGCCTGATCCCTCTGAGTGCATTCCCCGAGAGGGCCCAGAGGATACGTTCTTCCCCTAGAAGTTGACAGAGCATCAGTGAGAGTAACATCTGCATCCTTGATAATTTTTTTTTTTTTTGAGACAGAGTCTCACTCCATCCCCCAGGCTAGAGTGCAGTGGCATGATCTCGGCTCACTGCAACCTCCACCTAGGTTCAAGTGATTCTCTGCCTTAGCCTTCTGAGTAGCTGGGACTACAGGCATGTGCCACCACACCTGGCTAATTTTTGTACTTTTAGTAGAGGCAGGGTTTCACCATCTTGGCCAGGGTGGTCTTGAACTCCTAACCTAGTTATCCACCAGCCTCAGCCTCCCAAAGTGCTGGGATTACAGGCGTGAGCCACCGCGCCCGGCCCATCTTTGATACATTTTATGGTGGATGTCCTCCATTGTTGGGCATGTTGGAAGGGGCCACCACTGAGATGGGCTCTCTGATCTCATTAGGGGTGATAGGGTCCCAGAGGAGCAGAGGCCAAGTGGCACAGCTGAACTGCCAAAGTCGAGGGGCCTTCACTGTAACATGCCTGGGATGGAGTGATAACCAGATCCCTGTGACTTGCAGGAATCTTTGACCTGAGTGTCCCTAGGAATGAAGTGGATGAGCAGTGTGTTAAATATTACTGAGTTATAAAACAGAAATGCCTCCATGTCATGGCCAGAGGCCTAACTTGAATTGTTGTCACGAGGGAGCATCTCAGCCTTTCAGCTGATTTCCAGATCTCAGCCACTCTGCAGACCTGAAGCTCTGATTGAACAAGAGGCCAGGTCCCTTAAAGAAGGACCTTGCAGCACTGCCACATGTACATACTGTAAAACTTCTCCCAGGTAGAAGGAAGGGAAATCCAGACCATTTAGGAAGTACTAGATGTTGGCCTTAAAGTAATGCTAATATCTGGGAACCCAAGATTCCCATTTCCAGAACTATGGAAATACCTCGCTCTTTCACTAACTTGTTCTGCCGTTGCCTTCCTCATCTCATTCAAGCCTTCCCTAACTCAGCACCTGCCCAATTGCTCAGGCCAGGGCTAATCTTTTGGCTAACGTTTGACCTGTCTCTGTTTCATTCCACATCTGATACATCAGCATCTGCTTGCTTTACCTTTGAAATCCATCCACATTTGGAGCACTCTTTCCTGCTCCATTCCTTCCGCCTTGGTCCCTGCTACTGTCCCCTCTTGCCTGGGACTATAGTAGTATCTATTTTTAAATTTTTATTTGTTGAGGTGGAGTCTTGCTCTGTCACTTGGGCCGGAGTGCAGTGGCGCAATTTCAGCTCACTGCAACCTCTGCCTCCCGGTTAAAGTGATTCTCATGCAACCTCCCAAGTAGCTGGGACTACAGGCGCCTGCCACCATGCCCGGCTAATTTTTGTATTTTTAGTAGATGCGGAGGTTCACCATGTTGGCCAGGCTGGTTTCAAACTCCTGACCTCAAGTGATCTGCCTGCTTCAGTCTCCCAAAGTGCTGGGATTATAGACGTGAGCCACCGCGCCCGGCTGTGATAGTCTCTAATGTCTCCCTGCTTCTAACCTCATCCCCCATAGAGTCTATTCTCAATACCAGTCTAGATCAATTCTTTAAAAATATATCAGTCATGTCACTTCTCTGCTCAGAACTCTGAAAAGGTTCCCCATTTCACTCAGAGTAAAGTCAAATCCTTAGCAGCCTGCAGGCTTCCCATGGCCGGGCCCTGTGAGCTCCCTGCCCTCCTGGCCTGCCGTCCTCCCTGTCCAGACGCACGTGTCCTCCTTGCCTGTTTCTCAAACACACCAACCATGCTCTGCCTGGGGGCCTCTGGCCTCTGCCAGGAATGCTTTTCCTTCAGTTATGCGCTTTGCTGACTCCCCCTCAAGACTTTTCTCAAGTCTCACCTGAACGAGATTTTTGCTAACTACTTTCAATTCCCCCAGTGTCTTGCAGCAGCATTCCCAGTCCTTTTACCCTGCTCCAGTTTTTCTTTGCTTCTCTTTTTTTTCTAACTTATCATATTCTAGCATATTAAATAATTTACTCGGCCAGACGCGGTGGCTCATGCCTGTAATTCCAGCACTTTGGGAGGCCAAGGCGGGCGGATCACCTAAGGTCAGCTGTTTGAGACTACCCTGGCCAACACAGTAAAACCCCGTCTCTGCTATAAATAAATACAAAAATTAGCTGGGCGTAGTGGCGTGCACCTGTAGTCTCAGCTACTTGGGAGGCTGAGGCATGAGATTTGCTTAAACTTGGGAGGTGGAGGTTGCTGTGAGCTGAGATTACACCACTGCACTCCAGCCTGGGCAACAGAGTGAGACTCTGCCATTAAAAAATAATAATAATAAATTAATTACTTACACTCATAAATGTCTCCTCTCACTAGAACGTAAGTTCAATGAGGGCAAGATCTTTGTTTTATTCATTGATAAACAAGTCCCTGGAATAGTGCCTGGTATATAGTGGGTGCTCAATAAATCTGCTTCATGAATGAGTTCCATACAGTTCCTGAAGAGACTGGGACAGAGCTAGGAGGGTCTCTCAAGAGGGTGGGTATTGGGCATCAGAAGGGCCCCAGATGGCCTTCCAAAACCATATAGTTTCCTTTGCTGGCCAGTGATACATGAAGGAAAGTCTGATGCAGGAACCTACGAAAGGTTTCCTTGCTCTTAAGAAGATGCAGGAAAAAATGGCCCCTGTCTTTCTCTAGATGCTCTATCTAGATGTGATTCCTAAGACTATTCTGGTCATCCTCGGACCATGAGGAGAACAAGCTTAAGGAAAAAGGTGGGGCTGGGGGCAGGGATAAACTGGGTCCTTTGCTCATGATGCACCTCTAAGGTACCCATCAGCAGGGAGTGCAGGCAGCTGACTGCCTATGGCTGTCACCTCCCTCAGGGTCTGCCTCGGCTCTGAGAGCCGCCTTCCTCAAGGTCACGCTCTTCCCACGGCAGCCCACCTCTGGTGATTGAGGGAGATGAGAGTACCAAGTTCTAGCCTTTTGACACAACATGGGACACTGTTGGGCAATCCTCACTCCAAAGCGTTGGATGAACAAAGACCTTTATCTTTCTGTTTTCTTTTTTATTTTCTTAAAGCAGAGATGGAGTCTTGCTACATTGTCCAGTCTGGTCTTAAGCTGCTGGGCTCAAGTGATCCTTTCACCTCAGTCCCACAAACTGCTGATATTACGGGCATGAGCCACCATGTCCAGCCTGAACAAAGACCTTTGCATGGCGTTGGGTCCCTATAGAGAAAAAAAAAGAAGTACAGGAACCAAGGGGTGGAAGGAAGAGTGATCCCACTTACCATTTCTCCAGTGACCCAGAAGGAGGCTTTGTATTTGCCAGCCCTGTAACTCTGAGTTCTGCAGGGTTAGAGGTGTCGATCCTACAAGGGTGCACACTTTTGCCAAAAAGATCTGTATTAAAGTGCTGGCCATGGTGGCTCATACCTGTAACCCCAGCACTTTGGCAGGCCAAGGTGGGAGGATCACTTGAGGCCAGGAGTTGAAGACCAACCTGGCCAAGAGAGCGAGACTCCATCTCAAAATAAATAAATAAATAAATAAAAAGAAACAGATCTGCATTAAATTATAAGCAATGTCTACCTCCTGGGTGTTCTGAGCTGCTTGTGTCCAGGACTCGCCATCAAGAAGGGTTGCTGGGCACGGTGGCTCATGCTTATAATCCCAGCATTTTGGGAGGCTGAGGCAGGCAGATCACCTGAGTTCAGGAGTTCGAGACTAGACTGGCCAAACATGGTGAAACCCCATCTCTACTAAAAATGCAAAAATTAGCCAGGTGTAGTGGTGTGCACCTGTGGTGTCAGCTACATGGGAGGCTGAGACATAAGAATCTGGGAGGAGGTTGCAGTCAGCTGAGATCACACCTTTACACTCCAGATTGGGCAAGAGGGAGGCTCTGTCTAAAAAACAAAAAAGAAGAGGGGTCTTGGCACCCCTGTCTTGGTACAGGTGTTTGACCCTGAGTATAAATAGGAATAAAGCTGTTACACAATAGGGCAAGGAGGATTCCTTGTGGCTCCCAGGTGATCTGCTTGGGTGCTTCTTGGTGTTCCTTTGTTTCACTGTAACTGCAAATGGACCGTTCATGCAACTCTGGCCTGAGATGGGCATGATGACCAGGGGCTCAGGCTCCTTGGGGATGAAGGTCTGGATCCCACCGTCACGTGAGGCCAGCAGAAGTGACAGCTGAGGGTGAGGGGAGACTAGAATGAATAGAGGAGGAGGGAGACGAGGACCATCATTCGCAGCCCCAGGACCGACTGCCGTGGTGGGGGCTGTAGTTCGTTCCACTGGCATTCCTCTGCTAAGTTCCAGAGGAATTCCTAAGGGGCTGCGCCTTCAATTTGTATGGGTGGGTTCTTGTAGACAACAGTTTTCGATGGTGTCCACTGCTGCCCATTAGTAGGGAGTGTAGTTAGCAGAGGACCTGCCACTGTCACCTCCTTCAGGGTCTGCCTCAGTGGCTGAGAGCCCCCTCACCCAAGGTCCCACCCTTCCTGGGGCAGCCTGTATTTGGCTACTGAAGGAGGTGGGGTATAAAGGTCAGGCCATTCCAGTTTAATTCAGGACACTCAGATGATTGTCGCTCCAGACCTTTGACCCAGGTCGGTTGAGATAGAAAGACCACGCTTGCCATTCCTAGTGATCTAAAAAAGGATAGGTCACTGGGAAATGGGAGCCGAGTCCAAGCCTTGGTTCACGGTGCCCTGTGGGGACCTATGGTAAATTGCTTACCATTTAAAGATGGCCTCTAACAGAAGGACTCTGAGTTTAGGTGAGCTTGGCACCAGGAGGCACAAGGAACAATAATTTTGTTTCCAAAGTTATCCTGCCCTACCCTAGAAGATCCACAGGAAGCAAGATCATGGGATTGGGGAGATAGAAGACTCAGATGGTTTCCCCGAGGACATCCGGAAAGCTTGACTGATTGAGTTTGAGCAAGGGTCATCCACCAGAGGGCGGGCTTCACCCTCCAAGAAGCTTTCTTGGTACCACTTGGTCCACAGACTCTTCCTCAGCTCCAGTAGCACGGGCGCTGCTGCCTAGCCTGGCTCTGCACTCCCCAGACATCCTCGGGGCTGCTGTTCCACCTGACGACCGCTCAGTTGTTTGCTTACCTTTCCACTGGTGCTTTGTAATACCAGTTAACTGGTCAGAGCAGCGATCTCTGGGTTTATATTGTTCTCTATAGTGTATGAAATATCTTCACGGCCGGGTGTGGTGGCTCACACCTGTAATCCCAGCAGTTTGGGAGGCCGAGGCAGGTGGATCATGAGGTCAAGAGATTGAGACCATCCCGGCCAACATGGTGAAACCCCATCTAAAATAAATAAATAAATAAACAAATAAATAAAATAAAATAAAATAAAAAAATATCTTCACATATATTATTCTCATCTGATTTGCAAAGTAACTTGAAAAAATAACTTTTCAGAAGAGGTAACTAAGGCTCATAGAAGTCAAGTGGCTTCACCAAAGTCACAGAGTATGTTCCTGCTGCGGTTATCACTCACTGACATTTATCAAGCACTTGCTATGTGTCAAGGATGATGTTAAGGGTTCACTTATCTAATTCTACAGTAATTAAGACAGTGAAGTGTTGACAGGCAGTGTTATTAGATGTGTGCCAGTTTAGAAATATTATCTCTGTCTCGATGAATAGAATTTTTATCATTAGGTAGAAACTGTCTCTAGTGATGCTTTTAGCTTCAATATAGCGATTTCATCCTCTTTTTTTTTTTTTTTTTGCCAACTATTTCTTTTTCTAAACTTTGCCAATCTATGTTCTGATGTTTTAGATTTGTCTTTTGTAAACAGAACATATTCATAGCGGATTTTATTCTTTTATTTAGTCTGATATCCTTTATCTTTGGAAAATTTAGCCCACTTGTAGACATTGCTATATTTTTATTTCACTCATCTTGTAATGTGCATTATATTTGCTGTACTTTCCCTCTCTTTAAAAAAACACTTTTTTTTTTGAGATGGAGTCTCCGTCTATCTCCCAGGCTGGAGTGCAGGGGCGCTATCTCAGCTCACTGCAACCTCTGCTTCTCGTGTTCAAGCAATTCCCTGCCTCAGCCTCTTGAGTAGCTGGGATTAACAGGCGCCTGCCACCCCACTCGGCTAATTTTTATATTTTTTTTAGTAGAGATGGGGTTTCACCATCTTGGTCAAGCTGGTCTTGAACTCCTGACCTTGTGATCCACCTGCCTCAGTCTCCCAAAGTGCTGGGATTACAGGTGTGAGCCACCAAGCCCGGCCTTTTCTTGGTCTGTTTTTGTTTTTTTGACTTTTTCTTTTTTTTTTTTAATTAGTTAATTTATTTTTCTCAGTTGGGTTTTTTTGATGGTTATCTCAACAATTCTAACCTAATGATGAGTCTGTTTACTGAGTTTTCTATTTCAATTAGCATAATTTTTTTATTTTCAGAAATTGTATTTTTTTTTTTGAAATTTACTGGGTATCAAACTTCTTTCTTTCTTTTCTTTATTTCTCTTTCTCTCTCTTTTTCATGAGACAGTCTCACTTTGTCACGTAGGCTGCAGTGTAGTGGTGTGATTTCGGCTCACTGCAGCCTCAACCTCCTGGGCCCAAAGCATCCTCCTGCCTCAGCCCCCCAAGTAGCTGAGACTACAGGTGCATGCCATGACGCCTGGCTAATTTTTGTATTGGTTGTAGAGACAGGGTTTTGCCATGTTGCCCAGGCTGGTCTCAAACTCCTGAGCTCCAATGATCTTCCCACCTCAGCCTTCCAAGTGCTAGGATTACGGGTGTGAACCACGTGCCTGGCCTATTTCCTTAAACATATTCCAATACCTTTAAAGGTCTGTTTCCACTGCCTCCCAATCCTGCTTGTTCTTTCTCATGATGCCTTATTACCTTGTGTGTTCAGCTATTTTTTGTCACTAGCTGCTCATGTTGTCTAGAAATCTGTGGGAATTATTTTAGACTTGTGTTGAAGTTGAGTTTCTTCAGAGACAATTTGTATTGATTTCTGGCAATAATGTGTTGGTTCTACCAACTCACACCGCTTTAAATTTTAAATTATCTGAGGATTTTAGGATTACATAGCAATGTGATTTAACTTGGGATTTCATGAGAGAGCTGGCTTGAAAGTTGTGACCTCTTGGCCAGGCACAGTGGCTCACGCCTGTAATCCCAGCACTTTGGGAGGCCGAGGCGGGCGGATCACGAGGTCAAGACATCGAGACCATCCTGGCCAACATGATGAAACCCTGTCTCTACTAAAAATACAAAAAAATTAGCTGGGCACGGTGGCGGGTGCCTGTAGTCCCAGCTACTTGAGAGGCTGAGGCAGGAGCATTGCTTGAACTGGGGAGGCAGAGATTGCAGTGAGCCAAGATAGTGCCACTGCACTTTAGCCTGGCAAAAGAGTGAGACTCCATCTCAAAACGAAAGAAAGAAAGAAAGTTATGAACTCTTTGTTTTTTAGAAAGTTATGATTTTTTTTTTGAGATGGAGTCTTGCTCTGTCACCCAGGCTGGAGTGCAGTGGTGCGAGCTCAGTTCACTGCAACCTCTGACTCCCAGGTTGAAGTGATTCTCCTGTCTCAGCCTCCCGAGTAGCTGGGACTACAGATGTGCACCATCACTTCTAATTTTTGTATTTGTGGTAGAGATGGAGTTTCACCATGCTGGCCAGGCTGGTCTCAAACTCCTGACCTCAGGTGATCCACCCTCCTTGGCCTCCCAAACTGCTGAGCTTATAGGGATGAGCCACCTCACCAGGCCAAAAGTAATGAATTCTTAAAAGTGATTTTATTTTCTTCTCTTTTCAGGGCTAGAGTTGACATAGGAAGATTTTATTGCCTCTCCCTTCTGAGTGTATGGTTGGTTGGTTGATTTCTTTATTTATTTATGTTTTTTTGAGACAAGGTCTGGCTCTATCGCCCAGGCTGGAGTGCAGTGGTGCTATCTTAGCTCACTGCAACCTCTGCCTCCTGAGCTCAAGCCATCCTGCCACCTCAGCCTCCCGATGGGCACGCACCATCATGCCCAGCTAATTTTTTATATTTTTTTTTGTAGAGAAGGGGTTTCACCATGTTGCCCAGGCTGGTCTCTAACTTGTGAGCTCAAGCAATCTGCCTGCCTCAGCCTCCCAAAGTGTGGGGATTACAGGTGTGAGGCATCACGTCCGGCCGATTTATTTTACCTTAGCTCCTGCACTATAGTTATAACCCTCTGGGGTCTCCTATTAGAGTTTCCATTTTGGAGAGGCCTTGGGATTTATCTCCTGTCCTCCATGTATCCTATGCAGACACGAAAGGAGGATGTTAAGGTCCCTGGGGTTTGGCGGCATCCTGAGGGTTAAAGACGATGTTGGGATTTACTTTCCTGTCTGCACAGTTCCTGGTTTCACTTCTTTCTGGGGCTTATTCCTTACTTTCATGCAGCTCAGCAACATAATAAAAAATAATTAAACACTTTATATAATAACTTAGTTTTTTTTATCATCAGGAGGATCACTCAGGTACCTAATTCACCATATTACTGGGAAAAATATTAAAACACAGATTTCATCATCATAACTCACGTTTGTTTTGTGACATTTTATTGTCTTTGCACATTTTGAGTTTCATACAGTATGGCTTGTGCATATTATGATTTATAATGACAATGTATAATTTAATGTTTGCTAACCCATCAAGGTAGATATTATTATCCCTCTTTTACAGATGAAGAAACATAGGCTCCAAGTTTTAAGGGTAAAGCTAAATGGTTCAACAGAGTCTTCAGCCATTGGTGTTCATACTCCAAGTTTCTTAGCCCTTGGAGGACAGGGACCCCCCCCCCCAACCCACATTAAGAATCTGAACAAAAGGCTGGGCACGGTGGCTCAGGCCTCTAATCCTAGCACTTTGGGAGGCCGAGGTTGGTGGATCATTTGAGGTCAGGAGTTCGAGACCAGCCTGACCAACATGGCGAAACCCCGTCTCTACTAAAAATACAAGAAAAGTTAGCCGGGTGTGGTTTGCCTGGCTAATTTTATATTTTTAGTGGAGATGGGTTTTCACCATGTTGGCAAGGCTGAACTGCTAACCTCAAGTGATCTGCCCACCTTGGCCTCCCAAAGTGCTGGGATTACAAGTATGAGCCACTGCGCCCAGCCTCTTCTGCTTGTCTTGAAGACACTTTATTCATCCAACCTTTTTTTCCTAACACACATTTCCAGCAGTTTTCCAGCTAGGCATCTCCATGATCTCTCCTTAATTTTGTGCTTGTGTCTGTGATGATTAAGATCATGAGCTCCAAGGCCAAGTTTCCCTGGGTTCAGATCCTGGCTCTAAAACTTTCTGTGGACCTTGGCAAGTTATTTAACCTCTCTGTGCCTCTATTTCTTTACTTGTAAAATGGTGAAGAATGGCACCTACCTTGCAGGGTTGTGAGGGATTATGTGAGTTGATGGATGTAAGGCACTCAAAGTAGTCCCTGGCACAGAGTAATTGCTTGGTACAATTCTCTCTGTTGTTACGGTTCTCTCCTATGTTGTGTGTCACTATTAGTTTCTTAGATCTCATGTGTAAACTGGGAGAGAATTCTTACAAATACAGTTCTTTTTTTTTTTGAAACAGAGTTTTGCTCATGTTGCCCAGGCTAGAGTGCAATGGTACTATCTCAGCTCACCGCAACCTCCACCTCCCAGGTTCAAGTGATTCTTCTGCTCAGCCTCCAAAGTAGCTGGGATTACAGACATGTGCCACCACGCCCAGCTAATTTTGCATTTTTTTTAGTAGACATGGGGTTTCTCCATGTTGGTCAGACTGGTCTCGAACTCCCGACCTCAGGTGATCCACCTGCCTCGGCATCCCAAAGTGCTGGGATTACAGGCGTAAGCCACCGTGCCCAGCCACAAAATCATTTTTAAAGGTATCTAAAGGCTGGACACGGTGGCTCATGCCTGTAATCCTAGCAATTTGGGAGGCTGAAGTGGGAGGATAGCTCGAGTCCAAGAGTTTGAGACCAGCCTGGGCAACATAGCAAGACATTGTCTCTACAAATAAAAAAATTAGCTGGGTATGGTGGTGCAAACCAACAGTCCCAGCTACTTGGGAGGCTGAGGTGGGAGGATCGCTTGAGCCTGGGAGGTCAAGGCTGCAGTGAGCTGTGATTGCGCCACTGCACTCCAGCATAGGTGACAGAGCATAACCTGTATCTAGTAGAGTAGCCAGGTACAGTAGTAGTCCCAGTTACTCAGGAGACTGAGGTGGGAGGAGTCCATCCTTGGCAACACAGGGAGACCCTGTCTCCAAACAAACAAACAAAAACCAAAAGCTAACCAAGTGCCTGGCACATAGTAGTTTTTTGAGAGGCAATTTTCCTTTTGCCATTTCAAGGTCCCACTGGGACTTTATGTACTGGAGGCTTCACTTGTCCTGGTGGAGAGACAAATGTTTCACTTTTCAAGTCTCAAGGGCAATGAAATAGCTCAGTGCTGAAAGACAGGGGAGTGATCCACCCCTCCTACCTCAACAAAGGTGGTATTTCCTGAGACTAGAGGAAACAGACATGTGGCTGACTCTGTAAGAGCTAAGATCAAGCAGTGACCCCTGACAGCAAAACTTCTGATGAGCTGGAATAGAATGAAAGTCCTAGTGAGTGTAGGGCATGAATAGGGCTCCATGCACAGGAAATACAGGCTCATGTGGACTTGGTCAATAAGCATCTCAGTGGACAGATGGAAGACCAGAGGCCCTTCTCCAAGTCTTATGGATGATTCTGGAGAGGATTAAGAGCCCCCTAAGGAATGGCTGTTTCAGAAGGATACAGAAATGTGATGTTTCTTTTTTGTTTTGAGACAGTTTAGCTCTTGTTGTCCAGGCTGGAGTGCAGTGACACAATCTCGGCTCACTGCAACCTCTGCCTCCCAGGTTCAAGTGATTCTCCTGCCTCAGCTTCCTGAGTAGCTGGGATTACAGGCATGTGCCACCACACCTGGCTACTTTTTGCATTTTTGGTAGAGATGGAATTTCACCATGTTGGCCAGGCTGGTCTTGAACTCCTGATCTCAGGTGATCCACCCGCCCTGGCCTCCCACTGTGCTGGGATTACAGGCGTGAGCCACTGTGACCAGCCCAGTCCTATGTTCTTTTTTTTTTATTTTAAGATGGGGTTTCACCATGATGGCCAGGCTGGTCTTGAACTCCTGACCTCAGGCGATCCACCCACCTCAGCCTCCCAAAGTCTAGGATTATAGGCGTGACCCACGGCGCCCGGCCAGTCCTATGTTCTTAAAGGAAATCCTGAGGTCAGGATGTTTCACCTCTAAGGATTGGGCCTAGGCTGAAAGGCAGGCCTTAGATAAACATGAAATTTAACCCCAACAATACATTGCTCTCCACAGTCCACTGTAACCCACAGGCACTGATATTCCTTTAGGAAAGATTAGAAGAACCAAATACTCTCCCCCATCTGCTAGCATTGATATAATTAGAGCGGAGCAGTTGAGGTCGCACCAGGTCTCTCATGAGCTTCAGGAAATCCTACCCACAAAACTGGGAGAAGCAGGGCCCAAGTCAAGACTCTGAAGCAGACTAGCGAGTTCTTGAGCCAGCTGGAGAAGGATGAGAGCTCTGGCAGACACAGGGCTTTGTGTTCTGACATGCAGGCCTGGACCAGAGTGGTTGCCTCCCCCAGGGGACAACCAATCAATTCCAGCCTGCCTTGGGCCAATCCGTGACTTTGCTCTCTAATCCCTTTGTTGTCCGTTCTTTTCATCTCAGTACCCACCCCATTCACCCTGCGCCCAGAGTGCTCATGCAGTGGTTCCTCTGGCTCCTGGAATGGTTCTTAGTCTTTTAGACCTCTTTAAGAATCTAGTAGGCTGGGTGTGGTGGCTCATGCCTTAATCACAGCACTTTGGGAGGCTGAGGCAGGCAGATCACCTGAGGTCAGGAATTTGAGATCGGCCCAGCCAATATGATGAAACCCCGTCTCTACCAAAAAATACAAAAATTGGCCAGGCGCCGTGGCTCACACCTGTAATTCCAGCACTTTGGATGGCTGAGGCAGGCGGACCACGAGGTCAAGAGATGGAGACCATCTTGGCCAGCATGGTGAAACCTCATCTCTAATAAAAATACAAAAATTAGCTGGGTATGGTGGCATGTGCCTGTAGTCCCAGCAACTCAGGAGGCTGAGGCAGGAGAATCTCTTGAACCCTGGAGGCGGAGGTTGCAGTAAGCTGAGATTGTACCACTGCACTCCACTCTTGCAGCAGAGCAAGACTCCATCTAAAAAAAAAAATAAAATTAGCCTGGTATGGTGGTGCACGCCTGTAGTCCCAGCTACTTGGGAGGCTGAGACAGGTAAAGTGCTTGAACCCAGGAGGCGGAGGTTGTAGTGAGCCAAGATCATGCCACTGTACTCCAGCCTGAGTGACAGGGAGACTGTCTCAAAAAAAAAAGTCCTGCCTTATGCTCGTAATTCCAGTACTTTGAGAGGCCAAAGTGGGAGGATCATTTGAGGCCAGGAGTTCCAGACCAGTCTGGATAACATAGCAAGACCCTATCTCTACAGAGAAAATTTTTAAAAAGTAGCTGGACATGGTGGCAGGCACCTATAGTACTAGCTATTAAGGAGGCTGGAGCAGGAGGATCGCTTAAGCCCAGGGGTTCGAGGATATAGTGAGCTCTGATCGCAGCAGTGAACTCCAGCCTGGGTGACAGAAAAAGACCCTGTCTCTAAAAAACAACAAGAAAACAAAACAAAGTCCTGCCCTAGAGTAAAATACTTGCGAGTGATTGGATGCATTGCCTCTATATTAGTCTGTTTTCAGGCTGCTGATGAAGACGTACCAGAGACTCGGCAAAACATACCAGACTCTTACAAAAGAAAAGAGATTTACTGGACTTACAGTTCCATGTGGCTGGGGAGGCCTCACAATCATGGTGGAAGGTGAAAGGCACATCTCACATGGTGGCAGGCAGGAGAAGAGAGTTTGTGCAAGGAAACTCCCTTTTTTAGAACTGTCAGATCTCATGAGACTTATTTGCTATCAGGAGAACAGCAGGAGAAAGACCTGCCCCCATGATTCAATTACCTCCTACCGGATCTCTCCCGCAACATGTGGGAATTCAAGACGAGATTGGGTGGGGACACAGCCAAACCATATCAGCCTCTTCTTTCTGTTTTTCAGAAACACAGCTAAGTACTAGCATGAGATAGAAGGCATCTGAAGCATCTGAGGATAAAGACAGGGCTCTGAGTTTGGGTTTGGGGGCTGAAATGGGCCTTTTGCCGCTGCTTGGTAGGAGGCAAGCAAATTCCAAAGATATTGCCCTTTGACCTTTTCTACCTAATCCCACAGTCTGACTAATGCTGTTTCAATTGCAGTATTTTACCCTGTGTTCACGTTAGAATCGCTAATATTTAAAAAACACCAGCGGCCAGGAGTGGTGGCTCGTGCCTGGAATCCCAGCACTTTGGGAGGCCAGGGTGGTAGGATCACAAGGTCAGGAGTTTGAGAGCAGCCTGGCCAACATGGTGAAACCCCGTCTCTACTAAAAATATAAAAAATTAGCCAGGTGTGGTGGTGGGCGCCTGTAATCCCAGCTACTCGGGAGGCTGAGGAAGAGAATTGCTTGAACCTGGGAGGCAGAGGTTGCAGTGAGCCAAAATCATGCCATTGCCCTCCAGCCTGGGCAACAGAGTGAGACTCCATCTCAAAAAAAAAAAAAACAACAATGCTGGCTGAGAGTGGTGACTCATGCCTGTAATCCCAGCACTGTGGGAAGCTGAGGCAGGTGGATCACCTGAGGTCAGGAGTTTGAGATCAGTTTGGGCAACATGGTGAAACCCTGTCTCTACTAAAAACAAAAAAATTAACCAGATATGGTGGCATTTGCCTGTAGTCCCAGCTACTTGGGAGGCTGAGGCTGGAGAATCACTTGAACCTGGGAGACAGAGGTTGCAGTGAGCTGAGATCACACCATTGCACTACAGCCTGGGCAACAGAGTGAGACCCCATCTCAAAAAACAAAAACGAAAACCATGCAATGGCCCGCCTACTGAAATTATCATTTAATTAATAGGAGATGGAACCTGGGCATTAATTTTTAAAAAAATATAAGGAGTATTGAGATATAATTGATATAAAATAAGATACACATATTTAGATATACAGTGGGTGAATTCTGATATATATGTGAAACTGATTAACATGCCCACATTTCCAAAAATGTTCCCCATGCCTTTTTGTAATCCACCCCATGCCACTCCATGTCCAGGCAACCACTGATCTGCTTTCTGTCATATTAGTTCTAGAATTTTATATTAATGTAATCATATAATATATACCTTTTTCAGGGGTAAGTCCTAGCTTATTTTACAGTATCATTAATTTTTTTTTGATATTTAAAATACAACTTTATTCTGATTCTAAACAAAAAGAAATGGGAATGACAGTAACAAACAAGATTTCACCACTGAATATTGTGATGTGACTGTAGCGGTCTCATATTTGAAACTCCAGGAATCAGCTGCGTTCCAAAACAGCTAAATGTGGAGGTCCAGACAATGAAGGCATTTTTTAAACTGCTGCATTCACTCTGAAGCCAACTGATGTCCTTCAGCACCCCACAGACGAAGCACACGTTCCACTTATCTAGGTAATAGTGAGGTGGCACATGCGCTGCACTGCTGATATCACAGGACAGCTGCCTGTAAAACTAGACTTCTTTCATCTACTCAAAAAAAAAAAAAAAAAAAAAAAAAAACAAGACCTATGATGCTGGGCTCCAGATTCATTCTCACAGGTCATCATCCTCATCTGGGACAACAGTTGTCTGAGCAACCTCTAAGTCATGCTCATACTGCGCTGCCAAAGCTAGGTCCTTGACAGCCTCTGGTGGGGCAGGAGCAGGCATGGCAACAGATTCCAAATTAGGGTCTCCAATGAGCTTCCTAGCAAACCAGAGGAAGGGCTTTTCAAAGTTGTGGTTACTTTTGGCAGAAATGTCACAGTACTGAAGATTCTTCCTTCGGTGGAAGACAATGGATTTTGCCTTCACTTTCCTCCACTTTGTTGCCACACAAGACAATGGGGATGTTTTCACACACTCACACCAGATCTCTATGCCAGTTAGGCACATTCTTTAAGTAACTCTATGTTACATCAAACATTCTGATGGTGCACGGGGCTTGGATATAGTAGCCATCTCTCAGTCCACCAAATTTCTCCTGGCCGGCTGTGTCCCATACGTTAAACTTAATAGGTCCTCTGTTGGTGTGGAACACTAGGGGATGAACCTCAACACCCAAGGTGGCTACAAACTTCTTCTCAGATTCACCAGTCAAATGACGTTTCAACAAAGGTCGTTTTTCCAGTACCACCATTACCAACCAATACAGGTTTGAACTGGACCTGCGGCTCTCCCTGCATAGCATCGCAGCATTCCTTCCAGAAGCATCTCTGTGCCCGTCTGACTTATCATTAAATATTCATCCACATAGACACATTTATTGATAGTTGGCTCCTTTTTATTGTTGAATAGTTAGAAGGGAGTTTCAGCAAACTGACAAACTGCAGTCTGAGGGAAGAGTCCCCGTAAGATTGCCCTCACTTCAGACTCCAATTGCAAGTTTAGGGGTCCCTGGGGCCACCTTGCTTCAGCTAAGGGGGCTATATAATTCAGGGATTCCTATGATCACCCTCAGGTTCAATAATTTGCTAGAATGACTCACAGAACTTAGAAAAGTACTATACTTATGATTATAATTTTTTTATAGCGAAAGGATACAAATTAGAACCAGCCAAAGGAAGAAACACAGAGGGCATAGTCTGGGAAGGTTTTGAATGTGAAGCTTCTGTCATCCTCAAAGACGTGTTATGCTCCTGGCATTGAAGTATGACAATCCTCAAAGAGTACTGCCAAACAGCGTCCAGCGTTTTTTGTTGTTGTTGTTGTTGTTATTTTTTGGTTTTTTTAATGAGACAGAGTCTTACTCTGTCACCAGGCACCAGGCTGGAGTGCAGTGGCGCGATCTCGGCTCACTGCAACCTCCGCCTCTCGGGTTCAAGCAATTCTCCTGCCTCAGCCTCCAGAGTAGCTGGGACTACAGGTGCATGCCACCATGCCGGGCTAATTTTTGTGTTTTTAGTAGAGACAGGGTTTCACCATGTTGGTCAGGCTGATCTCGAACTAACCTTGTGATCTGCCCGCCTCGGCCTCCCAAAGTGCTGGAATTACAGGCATGAGCCACCATGCCTGGCCTAATCTGTGTATTTTTTATGTCAGTAATTATACTTTTTATCTCTCAAAGTTCACTTTGCAGACGTGTGTGTATACACACAATATTTTTGTATACATGCACGCATGCACACACACACACACACACACACCCCTTCCATATCTCTCTTTACCATGCCCAAGCTTTCTTCTACCTTCAAATTTAAACATCAAGTATATTTATAATACCTGTTTTAATAATCCTTGTATATTATTGTAGCATCTGTGTTATTTCTGGGGTCTGTTTCTCTTCGTTCCTCTCCTCACCATTGGTTGTATTTTCCTGCTTTTTTGCTTGACTAATACTTTTTAAAAAATTAATAAACTTTATTTTTAGTGCATCTTCAGGTTCACAGCAAAATTGAGTGGAAATAATAGAGAATTCCTATATACCTGCTGTTTCCATAAACACACAGCCTCACCGGCATCCTGCACTAGTGTGGTACATTTACTAAAATCTGTGAAACAACATTGACACATCGTTTCACCCAATATCCATAGTTTACATGTTCACTCTTGGCTTTGTAATTTCTTTCTTTCTTTTCTTTTTTTTTTTTTTTTTTTTTGAGACTGGATCTCCCTCTGTTACCAAGGCCAGAACGCAGTGGTGAGATCTTGGCTCATTGCAACCTTCACCTACTGGGTTCAATTGATTCTCATGCCTCAGCCTCTGGAATAGCTGGAATTACAGGCATGGGCCACTACGCCCAGCTAATTTTTTGTATTTTTAGTGGAGTCGGGATTTCCCTATGTTGGCCAGACTGGTCTCAAACTCCTGGCCTCAAGTGATCTGCCTATTTCAGTCTCCCAAAGTGCTGGGATTGCAGAAGAGTGCCACTGCGCCTGGCCCAGCTTTGTAATTTCTATGAGTTTGGATAAATGTATCATGACATAAATCTGCCATTATTCTATCATATAGAATAGTTTCACTGCCCTAAAAGTCCTTTATGCTCTGCCTATTCATCCCTCCTTCTTCTCTAACCACTAGTAACCACTAATCTTTTTACTGTCTCCGTAATTTTACCTTTGTCAGAATGCCATACAGTTCGTAGCCTTTTCAGACAGTCTTCTTTCACTTAATAGTGTGCATTTAAAGTTCCTCCATGTTTTTCCATGGCTTGATAGCTCATTTCTTTTTAGCACTGAGTAATGTTCCATTGTCCGGATGTACCACAGTTTATTTATCCATTCACCTGTGAAGGACATCTTGGTTACTTCCAAGTTTTGGCATTTATGAATAAGGCTGCTATAAACATTCATGTGCAGGCTTTTCTGTGAAGATAAGTTTTCAGCTATTGAGCAAATGCCAAAGAGTGTGTCTGCTGGCCAGTATGGTAAGAGTATGTTTAGTTTTGTAAGAAACTGCCAAACTGTCTTCCAAGTGACGGTACCATTTTGCATTCTCACCAGCAATGAATGAGAGTTCCTGTTGTTGCACAGCCTTGCCAGTATTTGGTGTTGTCAGTGTTCTGGATTTGGCCATTCTAATAGGAATGTAATGGTATTTCACTGTTTTATTTGCAATTCCCTGATGACTATGTTGGGTACCTTTTCATATGCTTACTTTCCCTCTGTATATCTTCTTTGGTGATGTCTGTTAAGGTATTTAGTTCATTTTTTAATTGCATTGTTTGCTTTCTTATTTTTGAGTTTTAAGAGTTCTTTGTGGCTGTATGCAATGACTCATGCCTGTAATCCCAGCATTTCGGGAGGCCAAGGCAGGCAGATCACCTGAAATCAGGAGTTCAAGACCAGCCTGGCCGACATGGAGAAACTCTGTCTCTACTAAAAATACAGAAATTAGCTGGGCATGGTGGCTTATGCCTGTAATCCCAGCTACTCGGGAGGCTGAGGCAGGAGAATCACTTGAACCCAGGAGGCGGAGATAGCGGTGAGCTGAGATTGTGCCATTGCACTCCATCCTGGGCAACAAAAGTGAAACTCCATCTCAAAAAAAAAAAGTTCTTTGTGTATGTCAGATAATACTCCTTCATCAGATGTGTTGGTTGCAAACATCTTCTCCCAGTATATGGCTTATCTTTTTATTCTCTTGTCATTGGCTTTTGCAGAGCATGATTTGAATTTTAATGAAGTCCCCCTTATGAATTCTTTCTTTCATAGATTGTGCCTTTGATGTCATACTAAAAAGCCATTGCCTTACAAGATCACCCAGATTTTCTCTCCTTTTTTTTTTTTTTTTGTTGTTGTCTTTTTGAGGTGGAATCTTGCTCTGTTGCCCAGGCTGGAGGGCAATGGCATGATCTCCACTCACTGACACCTCCGCCTCCCAGGTTCAAGTGATTCTCCTGCCTCAGCCTCACAAGTAACTGGGACTGCAGATGTGCACTATCACGCCCTGCTAATGTTTGTATTTTTAGTAGAGACAAGGTTTCACCACGTTGGCCAGGCTGGTCTCGAACTCCTGACCTCAGGTCATCCACCTGCCTTAGCCTCCCAAAGTGCTGGGATTTTATATGCGTGAGCCACTGCTCCTGGCCCAGATTTTCTCTTACGTTATTTTTTAAATGTTTTGCATTTTACATTTAGGCCTATGATCCATTTTGAGTTAATTTTTGGAAAGTAGGTAAGGTCTCTATCTAGATTCTTTGTTTTTTTAATGTAGATGTCTAGTTATTCCACCACCATTTGTTGAAAAGACTGTCTTTGCTCCACCGTATTGCTTTTGTTACCTTTGTCTAAGTTCAGTTGATGGTATTATATGTCTACTTCTAGGCTCTCTTTTGTTCCATAGATCTATTTGTCTATTCTTTTACAAATACCACACTGTCTTGATTACTGTAGGCTGATAGTCTTGAGGTTGGGTAGTGTCAGTACTCTGACTTCTTTCTTCTTTGTTCAATTTTGACTTGGTTATTCTGGGTCTTTTGCCTCTGCAAAATTCTCCTGCCTCAGCCTCCCGAGTAGCTGGGATTACAGGCATGCACCACCACATCTGGCTAATTTTTGTATTTTTAGAAAAGACAGGGATTTCACCATGTTGGTTAGGCTGGTCTTCAACTCCTGACCTCATGATCCTCAAGCCTTGGCCTCTCAAAGTGCTGGAATTACAGATGCGAGCCACTGCACCTGGACTTTTTTGTATTTTCTGGTAGAGATGGAGTTTCACTATGTTGGCCAGCCCGGTCTCAAACTCCTGACCTCAAGTGATCTGCCCACCTTGGCCTCCCAAAGTGCTAGGATTACAGGTGTAAACCACTATACCTGGCTGACTTCTTTGATATTTTTCATCAGAGGTTTGTAGTCTTCTTCATATAAGTCTTGTATATATTTTGTTAGATATATACCTAAGTGGCTTTTTTGGATAAACAATTTACATTAAATTAATGTAAGTTGTACACTTAATTTGTACAACTTAATGGAAATAGTAATGCATCTTTAATTTCAAATTCTACTTGCTTATTGCTGATAAATAGGAAAGTGATAGACTTTTGTATATTAATCTTGTATCCTGCAACATTGCTATAATTGCTGATTAGTTCTAGGAATTTTTGTTGTTGCTGATGATTCTTTTGGATTTTCCACATAGACAATCATGTCATCTGTAAACAAAGACAGTTTTATTTCTTTCTTCCAAATCTGTATGTTTTCATTTCATTTTCTTGTTTTATTGTTCTACCTAGGACTTCTAGTATGATGCTAAAACGCGGTGGTGAGAGGGGACATCCTTATCTTTTTCCTGAACTTAGTGGGAAAGCTTCAAGTTTCTCACCATTTGGTATGGTGTTGGTGGTAAGTTTTCATGGTAGATGTTCTTTATCAAGTTAAGGAGGTTGCCCTCTATTCCTAGTTTTCTGAGAGCTTTTTAAAAAATCATGAATAGGTATAGGATTTTGTCAAATGATTTTTCTGCATCTATTGATGTGATACTGTGATTTCTCTTCTCTAGCTCAATTCTAATCATGAACCAGCCTTCATACCTGGGCTAAATCCCACTTGGTCATGGCATATAATTCTTTTTTATACATTTGTTGGATTCAATTTGTTAATATTGTGTTGAGGATTTTTGCATCTAGGTTCATGAGGGAGTGGTATTAAGGTAATGCTGGCCTTATAGAATAAGTTAAGAAGTATTTCCGGCCGGGCGAGGTGGCTCACGCCTGTAATCCTAGCACTTTGGGAGGCCAAGGTGGGTGGATCACCTGAGGTCGGGAGTTCAAGACCAGCCTGGCCATCATGGTGAAACCCCATCTTGAAAAGAAAAAAAAGAAGTATTTCCTCTGCTTCCATTTTTTGAAGGAGTTTGTAGAGAATTAGAATAATTTATTTCTTAAACATTTGGTAGAATTCACTGGTGAAACTATTTGAGCTGGTGAATTCTGTTTTGAAGGTTACTATTTATTGATTCAATGTCTTTAATAAATATAGGCCTATTCAGATTGTGTTTCTTCTTATATGAATTTTGGAAGGTAATATCTTTCAAGGAATTGGCGGCCCCTTTTATCTAGGTTATCAAATTTGTGGGGATAGAGTTGTTCATAATGTTCTTTTATTCTCCTTTTGATGTCCATGGAGTCTGTTGTGATGTTCCCTCTTTCATTTCTGATATTAGAAATTTGTATCTTCTTTTCTCTTCCCTCCCTCCCTTCCTTCCTTCCTTCCTTCCTCCCTCCTTCCCTCCCTTCCTCCCTCCCTCCGTCCTTCCTTCCTTCCTTCTTTTTATTTTTCAGGGTCTCGTTCTGTTGCCCAGGCTGGAGTGCAGGGGTGTGATCTCCGCTAACTGAAACCTCTGCCTCCTGCTTTCAAGTGATTCTCCCACCTCAGCCTCCCTGGTAGCTGGGACTACAGGTGCAGGCCACCACGTCTGGCTAAATTTATTTTTTATTTTTGGTAAAGATGGTGTTTTACCATGTTACCCAGGTTGGTCTCAAACTCCTGGGCTCAAGTGATCCGTCCGTTTCAGCCTCCCAAAGTGCTGGGATTACAGACGTAAGTCACCACGCCCAGCCTTCTTTTTTTCTTAGTTAGCCAGGTTAGAGGTTTATTGATTTTATTGATCTTTTCAGTGCTAGATTTTGGTTTCATTGATTTTCTCGGTTGATTTTCTGTTTTCAGTTTCACTAATTTCTGCTCTCATTGCTCTAATTTTTATTATTTTCCTTTGGCTTACTTTGTATTTAATTTGCTCTTCTTTTTCTAGTTTACTAAAGTGGAAGATTAGACTGATTTTAAATTTTTATTCTTTCTAACAATACCAAAAATTTCCCTCTAAATACTGCTTTCACTGCATCCCTCAAATTTTGATAAATTATATTTCATTTTTATTTAGTTCAAAATATTTTTTAAATTCTTTTGAGGTTTCTTTTTTGACTTGTGTGTTATTTAAAAGTGTGTTATTTAATTTCCAAGTATTTGGGAAATTTTCCAGGTACCATTCTGTTCATGTTTCTAGTTTAATTCCATTGTGGTCTGAATTTTCACACATTGTGTGATTTCTATTCTTTTAAATGTGTAGAGCTGTGTTTCATAACCCAGAATGTGCTTAATCTTGGTTAATGTTCCATGTAAGCTGAGAATAGTGTGTAACCCCCTGTTGTTGGATGAAGAAGTCTATAGATGTCAATCATATCCAGTTGATTGAAGTGTTGTTGAGTTCAACTACATCCTTATCGCTTTTCTGCTTGCTGGATCTGTCCATGGCTGATAGAGAGATGTTAAAGTCTCCAATTACAATAGTGGGTTCATCTACTTGTCCTCTAACTCTTGGGCTCAAATGATCCTCCTGCCTCAGCCTCCCAAGTAGCTGGGATTACAGGTGCAAACCACCGCACCTGGCTGCCTGCTCTTATTTATTTATTTTTTTGAAACAGAGTTTCACTCTGTCATGTAGGCTGGAGTGCAGTAGTACAATCTCAGCTCACTGCAGACTCTGCCTGCGGGGTTCAAGCAATTCTTCTGCCTCAGTCTTCCAAGTAGCCAGGATTACAGGCGTATGCCACCATGCCCAGCTAATTTTTGTATTTTTAATAGAGACAGAGTTTCACCATATTGGCCAGGCTGATCTTGAACTCCTGGCCTCAAGTGATCCACCCGCCGCAGCATCTGAAAGTTCTGGGATTACAGGCATGAGCCAAAATGGCTGGCCAAGACCATTGATGTTTAAAGTGATTACTGATGAAGTTTGACTAATATCTGTCATATTTGTTACTATTTTCTATGTCTTGCCCTTGTTTTTTATTTCTATTTTTGTCTTCTGGTTTTTCTCCCTTTTGTGTTTTTTTCTTTCTTTTTTTTTTTCTTTTCAAATGGAGTCTTGCTCTGTCACCCAGGCTGGAGTGCAACGGCATGATCTGTGCTCACTGCTACCTCTGCCTCCCAGGGTCAAGCGATTCTCCTGCCTCAGCCTCTCCCGTAGCTGGGATTACAGGCGCACACCACCATGCCAGCTAATTTTTGTATTTTTAGTAGAGATGGGGTTTCACCATATTGGCCAGGCTGGTCTTGAACTCCTGACCTCATGATCCACCCGCCTCAGCCTCCCAAAGTGCTGGGATTACAGGTGTGAGCCACCGCACCTGGTCTTTTTTTTTTTTTTTTTTTTTTAAGAGACAGAGTCTGGGTATGTTGCCCAGACTAGCCTTAAACTTCTGGGCTCAAATGATTCTCCCACCTCAGCCTCCTGAGTAGCTGGGACTACAGGCACATGCCACTGCACCTGGCCCTCCATCACTTTTTTTTGAGACAGGATATCACTCTGTCACCCAGGTTGGAGTGCAGTGGTGTGATCATGGCTTACTGTAGCCTTGACTTCCAGGGCTCTAGCCTCCAGGCTCCCACCTTGGCCTCCTGAGTAGATGGGACTATAGGTGTGCACCACTGATGCAGGACAGGCATGCCCCAGAATTGGAGCTTAGCCCAGGAGGGTTCTTGGCTTCACCTAGGAAATAATTCAATGGGAGCCAATGGTCGTAAACAGCAACTTTTATTGAAGTTGCATTGTACAGCAGCAGCAGAGGTACTGCTCCTGTAGGGCAGGGCAGTGTCCAGAATAGCAGCTCAGAATATATTCACTCATATTTTTACCAACTTTTAATTATATGCAAATTAAGGGATGGTTTATGCAGAAATGTCTAGGATGAGCATGGTAACTTCTGAGTCATCAGGTCATTGCCATGGAAAGGGGTGGTAACTTCCAGTGTTGCCATAACAACAGTAAACTGACATGGCACACGTTGGCATGTCTTATGGAAAGTTGCTTCCATCCAGGGACCTGTGTTAGCTAGTCCTCAATTTGGTCTGGTGTCCAAGCCCCACCTCTGGAGTTGAGTTCATATCCTACCTCACCACCACACCGAGGTGTAATTTTTTTAATTTTTTTATTTTGTAGAGATGGGGGGGTCTCACTATGTTGCCCAGGCTGACCAGTGAGTCTCCACTTAGGCCTCCCGAAGTGCTGGGATTATAGGCGTGAGCCACTGCGCCTGACCTTTCCATTACTTTTGAATGACAATTTCATGGGGTACAGAATTCTAGGGTAGTGGGTTTTTTTTCTCTCAACACTGCACATTTTACTACACTTGCTTCTTGCTTGCATAGTTTCTGAGAAGTTGAGTGTAATTCTTATCTTTACCTCTCTATAGGTAAGGTGTTTTTTTCTGACTTCTCTTAAGATTTTTTCTTTATTTTTGATTTTCTGAAGTTTGAATATGTCTAGGTACAGTTTGAATATGTCTAGGTGTTATTTTGTGGGTTTTTGGCATTTATCCTTCTTGGTGTTCTCTGAGTTTCCTGGGTCTGTGGTTTGGTGTCTGACATTAATTTGGGGAAATTCAGCTGGGCATGATGGCTCACCTGTAATTCTAGCACTTTGGGAGGCCAAGGCAGGCAGATCGCTTGAGCTCAGGAGTTTGAGACTAGCCTGGACAACATGGCAAAATCCGTCTCTACAAAAAATACAAATTAGCAGGTGCCTGTAGTCCCAGCTACTCAGGAGGCTGAGGTGGAAGGATGGCTTGAGCCTAGGAAGTGGAGGCTGCAGTGAGCCAAGATCGCACCATTGCACTCCAGTCTGGGTGACAGAACCAGACCCTGTCTCAAAAAAAAAAAAAAAACTGGGGAAGATTCTCAGTCATTATTACCTCAACTATTGCTTCTGTTCCTTTCTCTCTTTTTTCACCTTATAATAGTCCCATTGCATGTAGGTTATACCTTTTATAGTTGGCCAACAATTATTTGATATTCTGTTCTTTACAATTTTTTTTTGGACTTTTTCTCTTTGCTTTTCAGTTTTGGAAGTTTGTCTTGTCGTAAGTTCAAGCTCAGAGACTCTTTCTTCACCCATGTCCAGTCTACTAATGAGCCCATCAAAAGCATTCTTCATGTCTGTTACAGAGGTTTTGATCTCTAGCATTTCTTTTTGATCCTTAGAATTTCCATCTCTCTGCTTACATCATCCGTCTGTTTGTGCACATTGTCTACTTTTTCCATTGAAGTCCTTAGCATGTTAATCATAATTTTAAAAAATTTCTGTCCTGATAGTTCCAGGATTCTTGCCATATCTGATTCTGATTCTGACGATTGTTCAGTCTCTTCAAATTGTGTTTTTTGCTTTTTAGTATGCCATGTACTTTTTTGTGAAAGGTGGACGTAATGTACTGGGTAAAAGGAACTGCCATAAATAGGCCTTTAGTAATGTAGTATGGCGTGGGGGTGAGGAGTGTTCTATAATCCTATGATTAGGTCTTGGGCTTTTCATAGGGGAGCCTGTGCCCTTGGACTATGAACTTCACCAGTGCTTCTCTTGGTGGGGTTCCCTTAGGTGGATCAGGATGGCTAGAGGGGACTGGAATTGGGTATTTCCCTTCCCTCAGATAGGTTAGGCTCTGCTGATAAAACCACAACAGATCAGGCTCTGGTAAAATAGTTGCTCCTGAGGGCTGTCCTTGTGAAGAAAAGAATGTTCAGGCAGATTTCAAAATGGTTCCTTTTCCCCTCCCGTTAGCAGAAGAATGAGCACCTGTGAGGACCTGGCAGCGCTCCTGGAGGTAATAGTGTTTGGGGCCCCTATGATTGGGTCCCCCTGGACTTCTTAACTCTCAAGAGTTGTCCACACTGAGCAATTTATCAGTTACAGTTTAGGTTTTCCTACCCTGCACCGTTTCCACACTCTCCAATTATGGGGGCAGCAGTTCACCCTGTGACCTCACTGCTCTGACATGTCTAAGAGTTGTTGATATTTCCATTTGTTCAGCTTTTTAATTGTTGTTAGGATGGAGTGGTGACTTCTAAGGTCCTTTTGGCCAAACCAGAAATGAGAAGTCCTAATTTTTATTTTTTTTGAGTTGGGGTTTTGCTTTGTCATCCACACTGGAGTGCAGTGGTGTGATCTCAACTCATGCAACCTCCAACTCCTGGGCTCAAGTGCTCCTCCCATCTCAGCCTCCTGAATAGCTGGGACTACAGGCACGTGCCACCACACCAGAGCCCCCAGCTAATTCTTTTTTTTTTTTTCCACTAGAGATGAGTCTCACTATGTTGCCCAGGCTGCTCTTGAACTTCTGGGCTCAAGCAATCCTCTTGCATTGGCCTCCTGAAGTGCTGAGATCACAAACATAAGCTACTGGACCTGGCCCCTTTCTAGTATTTTTAATTGACTGGCAGACATTTTGAATTTTATATTATTGAGAAGTGGAATTTTTTGACTCTTAAGTATTTTTTAGCTTTGTTCTAGCACATTCTGTTATTTAGAAAAAAATGTATTTTGTTAAATAAAATGTATAGGAGACCAGTGTTTTGGACTAGCCTCCTACGCTAGGCACTAACAGACCAGGCCAAACCAGAATGGAGTCGCTCATGCTAGGTGCCACATAATTAAACTGAACTCTGAAACTGGCCAGTCCACCCCCACCTTACTATCAAAAAAAAAAAAGCAAAAAACAAAACAAAACAGGAGATTTACAGCAACCAATCAAAAGGGGCCCAGTTTACCTGAGCTGGCATGAAAATGAAGTTCCCTCTGTTTTTTGTTGTTTTTTAATTTTTAAATTTTAATCTATTTATTTATTT